>VZTR01021105.1:0-31868 GCA_013400775.1 Chaetops frenatus | reverse complement strand
TTGTTTTGTTTTTTTTGCAAAGTCTCTTTTAAACTCAGTTCAGAGAACCAGCAACAGTCGACGCAGAAACAGAACAGTAACGGAGTCAAGTTCAGAACACTTCTGGTTTGAATTCACAGTCAGAGGAGAGAAAGAGAGAGAGAAAGAGAGAAGGAAAGACACCGAGGCATCAGGAAACGAGAGGGAAGAAAGCACAAGGCTGGGACTGAATTTACACTCGGGGAGGTCCGGAATGGGACGAGGGGTCTCACGCAGGAGGTCCTGCAGAGGGGCACGGCCCGGCGCCGGCGGAGCTCCTGTTATTGCTGGTGAAGTGGCACAGCAGCCTGGCCCGCCCCGCCCTCCTCCCCGCGGGGAGCTGGGCTCTGGGGCGGACAGCGATGCATCTGCTGGAGAACGGACGACTCGGCGACGTGCGTGGGTTTGGGGCGAGGAGAAGCCTCCCCAGCGCGGTGCCCGGAGCGAGGCCAAGGCCAGCGCGGCTCCTCTGGGCTCACAGCGATTACCAGGTCCCGGAGAGTGCAAACGAAGACGCCTTGGAGGGGCCCCCGGCCCCGGGCTGGGCTCTGCGGGGACGCGGCTGCCTGGGAAGGGACTGCATAGACACATTGGCCGGGTGTGCAGCATTGGGTGGTGCCCGGGACGCTCCCGCGCCGCTGCTGGAGCTCTGCTCGCCCGTGTTCTGCTCCTTTCGGTCACGGGAGAGGGGGGCTTCTCCTCCGAGCCTGGCTCTCAGGAATGGCAGAGCCACAGTGTTCCACTGGTTTGTCACCGAACGTGGCTCGGTGAGCTCACACACCCCGGTGGCTCCCACGTGGAGAGGAGCTGCTGCAGGGACCCAGGGCCAGCCACGGGATGGGTCACACCTGCTGCGTGTCCTGGCTGCTGGCCTGCTGGATGTGGGAAGCTTTGGGCTCTCTGGATAAACGAGGCCACCAAGCTCAGACCACTGTGGTTATTTAGAGCCAGACTGGACCTTGCATCCTTTTCCAAAGGAGTTGAGGCCAGGGCTGGAGCTATGAAGGGATTCCCGGGACTGTTGGCTTGCCTGCAGGTGTCAGAGTTGGGAAGAGTCCTTTTAAGTTTCCCTGGAAAAACCTATTGCTTTGGGACAGAAAGCAGAGACTTCCTGCTGGAGAAAACAGATCTGTGAAAGAGCTGTGGAGACAAAGCCTGGTCCTGGCCTCCAGATCCTGACATGATCCCTGTTGTTGGGAGAACCAGGGAGGAGGATTATCCTGAAAATGCAGGAGCTTGGTGTTGACAGCAGTTGTCCTGCCAGTGTGGAAATCCCATTGGGAAGCCAACATCTGCACACAGCTGGATGTGATCCCAACCCCTTGATACACTGTGGGGTCCTGCGTGCCCCTAAGGACCTCAGACACCCCCTCAGACCCCGGTTTTTGCAGAGGGTGGAAGGACCAGGGAGCCCCAGAGCTGGGTGGTGATGGTGTGAATACCCATGCAGTGATCCCATGGGATTGCAGGCCATGGGAATGTCCTTCAGCAGGAAGCCAGGTTGTCCTTGGAGCTAAAGCAGGGCTGATGGAGCTGCCATGGGAATGTCAGAGAGGAGAGGATCAGTGTTCTGGAAAGCTCCTGAGAGCAGGGTTGGGATAACCCACTCTCAGTGAGGGCTGTAGCTCCAGCTTGTCCAGATGTACCTGGGAGAGGCACTGGGAGAGGCACTGGCTGCTCCAGTGGGATGGGGATGATCTAAAAGGAGGCAGGAGAGCCTGGAGAGCTGGAGCAGAGGGGCAGCAGGGCACAGGCAACACATGAACAGATCTTTAGCAAGGGGCCTTGGTGAACAGTAACTTATAAAGGGGTTTCAAGGCTTAAACTGAAGGTTTGGGTTAAATTAACCATGAGTTGGGCTCTCTCCCATCCCAGGAATGGTGTGGAAAAGGCTGAGCACAGCTGGGGAGCAGAGGCACAGTGAGAGGCATCTGTCCAAGGCCCAGACCCACCTGAACACCCACCTGCAGGAGCACAGATCTCCCACTGGCCTGCCAGGTGCAGGAGCCTTCATGGAGCAAAGGTGGGCGGAGATGCTTCAGCATCCCAAGCGGGAGAAGAGAAGAACACGCTGCCTTCACCTTGGAATTTGGTTCCATGGTAAGGAGGGTGCTGAGGATGCCCTGGGGTGAGCTGGGGAGAGGACACCAAGGGGGCAGCCAGCAGGACCACCAGCTCTCAGGATGCTCATTTTCCTGGACAACTCCCACTGAGCCAGAACAATTGACTGGACCCTGTAGTGGTGTCTGCTGCTGAATTGGAGGAGACCTATTGCTCTGAAGATGAGAGGCATGAAGTTGCCTGGAGACAAAAGGATGTATGGCTTGGCTTGCATCCTCTCTTCTCCTCAAGAGGAAAGGGAATGGCATCCATCCCAGCTGCTAGGGACAGCCCCTGNGGGAAATCATGTCCCCTGCCAGCTCTCATTCCCCTTTTCCAGCCCACACCAGCCTCATCTCTCCGCAGGAAAGCCGGGACACAGCTCCAAGCCCAGCGCTCTCCAGAGATCTTTGGCCACGTTGCTTGTGAGCTCACTGCCTCGAGTGAGCTATAAAGTGCCACTGCAAGGGGCAGGAGGGGAGCAGGATGGTCCTTTCCACGGGCAGAGCTCAGGGGGACACTTCTGGGAGCCACTGTCTGCCTGGAGTCTGGGGGTGACACCAGACTGGCAGAGGGGACTTCACCCTCAACTCGGGGGCAATTGCAAACCTGGCTCAGGGTGACAGCAAGCATCAAAGCAGGCAGAGTGACACCAGGCTGAGCTAATCCCACGTGGATTGCTTTCCTGGGAGCTGCTGAAGGCCTGATTCCCACTGCAGCCAGGCACAGGTTGGGGTGCTGAGCACCCTGCGTGCAGCGCTCAGCGCTCGGCCCCGCTCGCCAACAGAGAAGCCACAGAGCCTTCTTGTCTCCGTTTAATCATCAACATACAGAGCTGGGCTCTTATTTACATTCAAGTACACTTCTCTCTTAACAACAGCATCAGAGCAGCAATTCCATTCCTCTCTGCAGCGTGGAAACCCAGAGGTGAGTGACCAGCACCAGTAACAGCAGGATCGGGGCCACCGGCTGCCACCAGACAGTGGCAGGAGCTAAGTGGGGCTGTGTGAGGCACAACACGGGCCCTGGTTGTGGTGTTCACCCTGGGGCTGAGAGGGGAGGGCTGGAATCAGCCCGGCTGGGTGGCTGGGACAGTGGCAGCAGCCAGCCTTGGGATGGTGGTGGTGGAGCAAAGCAACCCTGCTCACAGCAGAGTAAGACTTTCCCTGGCACCAGGATAGCCTGCTTAGCCCTCATCCTCACGGATGGAAGCTGCTGGAGCTGATCAGTGTCCTCTCTTTGCTGTGTGGATGTGCCTGGAGCATGACTGGGCTCTGTACGTGGGGGTCTTGTGACACCAGAGCTGCTCCAGGAGTCCCACCACTGGCCTGGCTCTCCCAGAAATCTTGGATCATATTGCCCAGCCACATGTGTTGGGTATCCCAGAGGATCTCTGTGGACCCCATGTGTGGGCAACTGAGCTGGGACACTCGTGGCCACAGCTTGTGGTGGTGTGCAATGGCAAGTTAGAGAGGATTTTGGGGGCAGAACTTGGAGAGTGACACGTGAGCCAGGACTTCACACTGAATTCCATTAGCTCCAAGGTGGAGGAGACAGCTGGGGAATGGTCAAGGCCAAACTCTGGGTGCAGTTCCATGGGACAGGAACAATTCATCAGCCCTGCCTGAGCCTCCAAGAGACACACTGCCAGCCTCCTTGGCCATTCCCAGGATATGTCACCCAAATGCCAGCATGGCACCCCTTGGCTGTCCTAATCTGGGGCTAGGACCCCAGAACCTCAACAAAGCTTCTGATGGGAGATTTAATCAACTTGTGAAAGTGTTAAGATCTGGAAGGAGCCAGGTGAGCTCCCACATGGGCACAAACAACAGGAATCCAGATGTCCCACCCTCATTTTGCTCCATCTCTGCTGAGCAAGGGGCTGGCACATGGGACAGGACTTGATGAGGAGCAGCACATCAAGTTGTGGGGAGGAATCCTGAAGCACTGGAATCCTTCGTGGCAGTTTGGCTCCCAAAACCAGCTGTATTTTCTGTCACCATAGCACAGGTGGGGGTGGTTTCTGCAGGACAGCTGGGTGCCTGGGGGATCCTGGGAGAATCCTGAGAGAGGGAAAACAAGCAGCAGCCGAGTGTCTTAATGGGTGTCTGCAAGGCTCTGTCATCCAGGGAATGGCCACAGTCGAGGTCTCTCAGGACCTCGGCTGAAACTCTGGATCGATGTGATGCAGTAATGAAGGTGGAGGGAGTGGGCCTTTCCTCCTCCAAGGTGAACAATCTTCACAAGAACACCACACACCTGCTTTGGGAAGGAGGACAACGTGGGCTTGTCTGATGTGAGAAGAAAGCTGAGATGGTGCAAGACAGCAGATCTCCAGCCCTGACACTGTGGGATGTTTGACTCTGTCTGGAAGGCCTGGAGTATGACATGGAGGAAGCTCTGGGATTTCCCTGGCCAGGTGCATGTGGATGTCTCCCTGGGCATGGCAAAGTCTGCTGCTGGTGGCACTGGCAGGCAGCTGCTCTCCTTCCTTGGTGGGGTGCATGGGCTTGACGTTCGAGAGTGCTGGAGCATCTTCAGGATTTGCAGTGGGACTCTTCCCCACACCCATCAGGAGTCAGAACTGACCTAATCCCCTTTTTATGGCTGGTCCAGAGAAGAGGTTTAGCCTGAGCTGCCCTGGTGTTTTCCATGAGTTGTCTTCCTCCAGCTCCAAAGACATGGGCAGAAGTGGTGGGAAAAGACAGGAACTGTCAACTGGGATCTTGAAATACCCCGGTCTTGTTGCACTTTTCCATTTTCAATGGCTCCAGGGATCTCTGGCAGCCACCACCAGCTCCTGGCCAGTGGCACTGCCTGGTGATCTGGGCTGGTGGGACTAACTGCAGTCTCCACTCTTCGCTCAGTCTGGAGCTCACCACGATGACGTTTGTTTGCAAATTGAAGATCAGACCTGGTCTGGTGAACAGGGGAGCTTTGGGGAGACAGAACAGGGAAAATGTACAGCTTCAGAGCTTTTGTTTGGAAGGTCTTCAGCCCCTCAATGCCTTGAGGTACCTCCTTGGTATCCATATGAAATGTAATCTGGTCAAACTCACCCTGGAGTAACCTCACAGACATTTCCAGATGTCCCAGTGCTAATTCTAACTTTTCTCTTCTAGCTGCTCCCCAGGACAAAGAGCCCAAATGCCCACTCCTATTGATCTTTTGGCCAGTGCAAACTCCACTTTGCAGCATTTTTCTTCTCTTTATTGAGACTCATGGTGAAAAATTGTCCATGACAGGAAGAACCGAGCTTGCTTTGCCCACGTTTTCAAGCAGAATGCTGGGTTTTGCTGCCTCAGTGACTGTGCACGTAGGATTTGGTTTATTATTCTGCTAGGGCATAAGCACTTGCGTGATCTTAAGTATTTTCCCCTCTTATGACTTCCTTCATGCTCAGAGTTAGTAGCTGAGTATTTTCTTGAGCTAGGCCTGCTTTATGTCCATCCCTGGAGCGTGGGATGCCCTGTGGGATGGCTGTGGGTGCTGTTTGGAATGGCTGTACTGAAGGCTGACCATTGCAATCCAGCTGTGATGCTGCTGTGCCCCCCCTGCAACTCCTGAGTGAGGCTCGAGTGCCGTTTTTAAGCAGATCCTGGACCAAGAGAGTGCACCAAGGTGTCGCTCATTTGGGGACAGGGTGGCACAATTGCCCACTTTTGGGGCAGATTGCTAAAGCTTCAGTTTGCATAAACATCCCGTGGGTTTGGAGGCTTCCCCAAACCTCGATTCCATTGACTTTGGGAAGTAAGAGGGCTCTTGGGAAGGGAAACTAGCTTGGATTTCCAAGCTTTTTTCCTGCTGTAGCCAGCTTGGGTATAGAGAAAGAGTAAGGGGACCAAGGCAGAGGTGGGAGGGTATTTCTGCTCCCAGGTTTGGTCACAACCTGGGAGGGGAGTGGAACTGCTGGAGGAGGAAACCACAAGGAAGTGAAAACGCAGCATAAGTTAAGCTCTGCTGAGCCTCCAGAGAGGCTCCTGCTGGGACATCATTCCTTGTTGGCTTCTGTTACCAGGACAGGCTCATCCTGCTCCTCAAGGATGTCCTAACCTCTTGCAACCAGGGCAAGAGGGAGTCGTCTGGTAGAGATATGTCTGGTTTCACTGAAATCAGTGGCCAAGCTCACACTGACTTCACTAACACCACCGTCTAGACAGGATACTTGATGCAGAACACTTGAGTTTGCTCATGATCCCGGGAGCTTTGCTCCATTAGCCAATGTGGCTAAAAACGTCCTGGAAAATAAAAACCAAAAAAACAACAAACCTGCCACTTTGAACTGTTTTGCTGCACTTAAATAAATGCTTGGAAAACCAAAGGAACCAAATACAACCCTCCAAAACAACCAACCGAAGAAGGGTGAATTGTAGGAGAGGGGGTGGCAGCCTCTAGCGAAGTAACAGTCAGGGCAGATTACAAAAGAGCCAATCGACCCTCACCAGCTGTACTAGGAAAAAACCCGGACGAGATGTCGCATTATCGATAGAAAACCAACGCACATCCACAGTTATTTTACCTACGGAGCACAGAAGTGGAGAGGAAGGGTGATGGAGCCTGGTGGGAGCACGCTCACACTGCTCCGACGGGAGCGCGTTATCCTTCGGAAGATCACCGGCTTGAGTAGGTAGTACATGCACAGCAATACAAAAATCCCGATGCGTCGCCTCGGTCCCTCCTCAGATCTCGGTGGACTCTATTCGCTCGAGTCTGGAGGGAGTCCATGTCTTCTTCTCCTCGGTGTGCGGGGGGCTGGTGGCCTTCGTGTTCATCTCGTTGACCTTGTGCTCCAGGAGCTGGTTCTTCTGGTACATCTCCACGTAGTTCAGCTGCAGCTGCTTCTGGTACTTGATGACTTTCTCCTTCTCCTCCTGCCACGTGCGCCGCTCCTCCTCGAAGTCCATCACCTGCTGCTCGCGCTGCTGCCGCTCCAGCTTCAGCTCCGTCTGGAGCCGCTCCACCTCCCTGCGCAGGGTGTTCACGCTGTCCTCGCTCTGCCGCTGCATCTTGGCCTCGTCGCTCTCGCAGGCCAGTGGGTCCCGCAGCTTCTCCCCCAGGTCCCCCCCGAAAGGCGCCGCAGGTCCCATGCTGGCAAGTGTCCGCTTCAGGCCGGAGACCTCCAGCTCACAGTGGTTCAGTTTTTCCCTCAGCACCTGGACCTCGCTCATCTTCCGCTGCAGCTCGCTCTCGCAGATCTCCAGGTTGACGCTCTTGGAGCTGTAGGAGTCCTTCAGGGTGAGGATCTGCTCCTCTTTCTCCCGTAGGAAGTTCTTTCCTTCCTTGAGCTGCGACCGCAGTCCCACGATCTCGTTGAGCTTCTGGGAGACGTCGGCTTGGGAGTCCTTCAGCTGCTGCTTGAGCAGGGAGATCTCACCTGCCTTCTGGCACACCTGTGGGGAGAGCACCCGTGAGGCTGGCGGATGGCAGCAAGGAGCTGCTTGTGCCCTGCACTGCCCGTGAAACAACCCTGCTCAAGGACCCAGCCTTCACCAGGACCCAGACCATGCCACAGACCTTGAGGTTGTCCCCGCCTCTGTGTCTTTTCCTGGCTCTCAGGGACCTGATGCTGTTCCCAGCTGGAGTTGCCCAAATAGCCAGGCCCGGTGCTGCGGTCCCCACCAGCGATGCTTCCCTCCTGCATTCATCTTACTCACCCACCCACAAACCCACAGTGCTCAATCCCAAACCTTCTCAGCAGGAGTTTTCCCACTGACCTCAATGGCATCTGGACCTTGAACAAGTCTGAGACAGAAGCATCTCAGACCCAGAGACCACCCGGGTTCTCCACAAGCACTGGGAGCATTGGACAGGAGGCAGATAAGTAGATTTTACCTATTCATCCTATGATGCCTTCCTTCCCTAAGACTCCTAGAGAACCCTGGAAGTGCTCAAAGCCACATTGGATGGGACTTGGAGCAACCTGGTTTAGTGGAAGGTGTCCCTGCCCATGGCAGGAACGTGGAACTGGATGGGCTTTAAGGTCCCTTACAAGACCTGGGCAGAACTGCTGGTCAAAGGAGGGATAATGCAATCTGCTCATTCTGGGATGCATCTTGCAGAGGTTTCACAACAAGCCTCTAATAAGCTCTGCTGAGCATCTGCAAATGGCACATTTCAGAGCCTAATTAATCCCAGCTTCATTGGCTTTCCATCAGGATTAGCAGAATAAGGTCTTCTTGATTCTAGAGCTATGTTTTGCCTCTGCACTCTTAACAAATAAAAAGTTTCTAGCCTGTGCATGGAAGGATTAAAATTCTTCACATGATCAAGCTGGAAAAAAAGCTATGTTAGCACTGGCTATACAAACAGACCTTGATAAAATGTTCTAAAAATAGAAACAGTAGGAACAAGTTATGTAGGATTCAACAGGAGAACTAGAAAGAAGAATTTGCCTTTCAGCCTTTTAAGAGAGGTAAACTTATTAGCAACAGAAAACAGTGTGTTACAATGGAAAGCAGGAGGTAGACATGGCTATTGATGTCATTCTTAGCTCAGTTGCTTTTATATCTTCAATTTAAAAAAAAATCAAATATCTGAAAAGCAGTTTCAAGGTTTGCCCAAATGCAAATGGTAGAAGAATTTAATTAAAATAGACTTAAGCCCATTTTTGGCAGGCACAAGTACCTGTGTGGAAAGACCTGTGTTCCCTGAAACTGGATTTCAGTGTCACGACTTGGAGTGACCAGGCTGTGAAGTACAAATTATTAACCTGCACAGGAGGGTGTACACAAAAAGTTGTGCTTATTTTAGCTTAATTGAAATCAACAAGCCTGGGACTCAGACAAATGAGGTGACAAGTGTCACCTGTCACCCGGAGGCCACCAACCCATGGTTGTTATCTGTGGGCTCCACTGAGGGCACGTGGGAGCTACTTTGGGTCACCAAACCCCACGATGGAAACCTCACTCAAGGTCTGTTAAAACAGCGCTCTTACCTCCCACTTGGTCTCTTCAATCTTTGGGAGAAACTCAGCCTGCTCCTTCTTGAAAGCCACAAATTTCTTCTCCAGCTCCTCTCGTTGCTGAAGGAGTTGTCCCATGTCATC
The DNA here is from genome assembly GCA_013400775.1 of Chaetops frenatus. Classification (NCBI taxonomy): domain Eukaryota; kingdom Metazoa; phylum Chordata; class Aves; order Passeriformes; family Picathartidae; genus Chaetops; species Chaetops frenatus. Next base: position 22,705 of record VZTR01021105.1, on the reverse strand, counting down.
TTGGAGTTTTTTTTTCTCCTGCTGGAGCTTGAAGATTTGGAGCTGCAGAGCCTGCTGAGCCCGCTGCGCCTTTTTGGAGACCTGCTGCAGCTTGTTGGCGTAGTTCTGCCTCAGGTCCTCCATTTCCCTCTCCCAGATCTTCTGCTTCTCCTCAAACACCTGGAAGATGGCCGCCTCGCTCTTGTCCAAGTTCCTCCTCATCTGGAGCACCTCCTGCTCCTTCTCCCACAGCCGGTCCTCCAGGTCCTGGATGATGTCGTCGGTGGAGGGCGAGTGGAAAGGCATCGTTTCGTTGAGATGGTTCAGTCTGTTGAAGGACGAGGTGCTCTTGCTGGAGGACCGCCCGCTGTCTGAGGTAGATATCCCGTTGTATCCCACGATGTTCTTCTCCACGTAGGTGGTCCCGATGCGGTTGATGTGGCTGGTGGAGGCGCTCATGGGGCCCACGTGCTGGCTGTAGCCCGTGCCGTAGGTGGGCAGGCTCGTTAGCGAGTTCCGGCCCGAATCCGAGAGCCCCCCGCCTTGGTTTGTAGTCCTGTTAAGGCTGCTCTTGTCGAGTCCACCCTTGGGTGCGGACGGGCTATTGCTGTTGGCATGGTTCAAGCTCTTTCTGTTCTCTGCCATCCCGTTGCTCTGCGGCGGGCAGAGGTTCTGCATGGAATGGAAGTTTTTAGGAACTACTGGTTTAAAGGCTGAGGGTCTAACTAAGGGCTCATTGCTCTGCAAAAAGGAAAAAGGACCACGCATCAAACACGGCAGGAGGCTCGGTAACAACACACAAAAGAGACACATCGGCACAGGGTGGGGCTGGTGCAGCTTGGGCTGGCTCCTCATCCCACCTTGTTACACCCCAGACCATTTGGGGTTGCTCATGAGGGACCTGTGGTCACTCGTAGGGCAACACTTTGCCTTCCCCTTGCCCCAGCTGGAAGGAAACCATCTTGACTCACCCCAAACCTGTGTGATTTTTCCCTAGAATACTCCTTGGGTTCTCTTAGTGCTCTTTACAAGGAGGGCTGCCCCTTGCCTACCAGACCTGACCAAAATAACTCTAATTTTTGATGACTATATTTCTGGCCTTGAGGTTGCATTGCCCTTTTGCTGAAAGCTGAATTGAGCACTTGGATTAGCAGTCCTTTTGCCCCAGGAGCATCACATCTCCCTCCTGCCAGCAGTGACCTGTGCCTGTGGGGACCTCATGTCCTGCTCATCCTCAGACAGGAGCAGGTGGGAGCTGTGACCCCAGCAGTGACACCAGGCAAGGAACATGCTGGAGCTGCTCTTCATTTGAAATTTGTAATTTCTGTGGGCCTAAGCAATGCTGGGGGACAATGGGCCACAGCTGTAAGGGATTTAGAAAGGATTTTAAAGCCTTCCACATTCCTCACCCCATCAGGAACAAAATTTTCCTCAAAATGGGATTGAGTCTCCCCTACTGCAGGTTGGATTTTAGGTGAAAATTAAACAGAAGCAAGCATCAGTATTTTGAAAATGCCTTTCAGGAGAAACAGAACAAGCCCCAGCGAACAGGCTGGAGACCAAGTATGAGCCTGAGATGGACTGCAGGGGCTAACCCAGGAGAAAAGGCCACCAGACGCTGCAGAAATTATGCTGGACGCAAATTATGGAAGTCACTGGAGCAGAGCAGCAGGCTACATAAAACACTGCTGGCTCTGGGGCTCTGCTCCTCCAGGCCTGGGAGATTTTGCTCCCTGAAGCCAATGTGAGCCACAAGGGCTGGGCTGGGAGGTAACATTTACAGGGGTAGCTCCCAAGCCTTGTCACCTTGTCCCTCACAAGGGGCACTGCGATTGTGAACAGGTGCTCCTGGCTGCTTTCAGGCAACAGCGTTAGGTGGCAGTGGGTGGTTGGAAACTGCCTGTAAAAGGCACAAAGCACACAAAACAAGAGTGTGACTCAGATGCTGGACCTGCTGGAACAGAAGCCAACTCCAGCTCCCTCCCCATCCTTCAGGGAGGTAGTCACAACATCTCAGGGAAGTTGGAATAGCCAGTGACTTAAATACAGCTGCATGTGGAAAGCTTGTGGTCATGCTCCTGGGCTCCTCAAGATCTAACAACCCCTGTGAAAGCCATAAGAATTATATCATCACCACATAAAAATGTACAAAATAAAAATGAGACCATCAGGATTGCACCATTGCCCAAGGCCTCCTGGTCTGCGCTTCCAGGGACGAGCCAGGGCCGCCCAGCTGCCGCAGGAGGATCTCACCTGGTCTAGTTTGCCGGAGATTGGCAAAATCTTTGGTGGGTTACCGGGCTCTCGGTACTGGGGGGGCGGCGGCAGGTTCTTCTCATTGTTGGTGGTCACGTTGCCGCAGATGTCCATCTTCACCTTCTCGCTCTTGCGCAGGTCGCCGTTGATGTAGAGGGAGTTGGAGACTTTCTCCGACTTGTAGGTCTTCTCCTCGCCGGAGTAGCGGTTGGAGATCTCCCGCGCCGAGTAGCCGTTGCGGGGCCCCTCGGTCTGCCGGCCGCTGCTCTGCGTCCGGGTGCCCACGCTCTTCATGGTGAACTCCTGGTCGTTGGCCACGCCGCTGCCCACGCTGCCCATGGCGCTCCTGGGGATGGTCTGGGAATAGCGGGGGGCGAGGCCGTGGAAGCTCTCCGGGCTGGGGTAGGCCGGGTCACTGAGGACGGGCAGCGTCTCTAGCGTGGCCATGGCAGCGTAGGGGTGAGGTGGAGGCACAGCTCAGTGGCACTGGGACAGGGAGGGAAAGGGGTTGTTAAAGAGATGCCCTTTTGTCTTTGGCAGATTGAAATCGTGTCTCAGGGGTGGGATTCTCCCCCTCTCTGGGACCCGCAGGTCCCTTGGAGGAGCAGCGTTCCCCAAATCCCACCCACTGCTCTCCAAAAGAGCTCCTAATCTTCTCAATCCTGGGGGTCTGGTTCCCAGGGGAGTGAGTTGCGTGGATTTTAGTAGGCACAGCTCTACGGCATCGGTGAGACACAACCATTTGCTGTGCCTGAGCTTGAATTATTTCTGTCACTTTTCCCAGGTTTTAACAAGTCTGTGTTCCCATGGGTTGAAGGTCTCTATCCCTGGTCCTGCCTCGTACAAGTCCTCCCTCCAGCACATCCCTTAGGGATGACATCACAGGGTTTAAGCAACACAATTCCCATCTCCTCCTTGGGATTGTTGCTCATCTGAAGTTGAGCTTTTAAAAAGATGCTTTTGTTTAGGTGTCATCCTAAATTTTCTTTTAAATCTTTATTCCCCTCCTCCATTTGATTCTTACTTAGGCTGTGCCTTGGGTTGGCCAAAACTAGGCCATGGGACATGGGTAACATGCAAATAATGGTTTCAAAAGTTGTCTTTGACCAGGGTTGTCCTGGGACCAATTATCCTTGGGACCAATTCTCACCTGTCTAGATGTTCCTCATTCAGCTTTTACACAAAGGTGTAAAATCTTATTTAAGGAAATAAAAGACCCACAGCAACTTCTTTTTTGTTGCTTCATTGAATAATGGAGAATTTGAACCTGTACCAGCCAAGGATCTCATTACCTGAAGGAAGGGAGAAGGTGCACTGCAAATTTTGAGTGACTGAACCAAACCTGGAGGAGCAGGGTCAGTGGCTCAGGGACAGCTGTGGACACTCAGCTGACCAGTGTCCACCTGGCCCTACTGAGTTCATTGCCTCAGTCCCCATGGGCCAGAATGGATGCTCTTCTTTTGTCTCAGGCACGCTCAGTCCCAGATTTTCCAGGATAAACCATCCTGGCAGTGTGGGGACTAAAGCAGGACTTAAAGGCAGCAGAAGGTGCAGGTTTCCCTGTGGATGGGATAAAAATAGTGATGCCCTTTGGAGAAAGGTTCAGGGATGTCAGAGGTCAGGCAGGACCAGCAGGAAGGAGAGATGGAGAAAATCCCCATTTCAGTGGGGTTTTCCCTCTCCTTGGGGTAGGGATGTTCATTCAGCCCTCCCTGAGTAAAGCGGGAGAGCTGAATTTATTTCCCTGGAGAGCAAGCTGAGGTCTGGAGCTCAGCTCCCATGTGGAGTCTCACAGGGCCTTGCTATTTGCACTAATAATGGAATGGAAAAAGAATTTAAAAGGTTAGAGCAGGGTCTGTGCTGCGCTCAGCTTTGCTTTTATTAAACTGCGTTTCTGGAAGCTTCTCCTCCCCCTTTCCCAGCATCCTGCCCTGCCCAAAGTACAGCCCAAGTGGCAGAAGTGGCAACTGCTGTGCCAGAGGGAGAGGACACAGAGCTGCTGAGGTGGGGTTTAAGGTCCCTTCCAACCCAACCCAACCCAACCCAACCCAAGCCCATGGGATTTGATGAAGCAACAAGCATTAAATGAACACTTTGTAGTCCTTGCTAAGGACACCCTGGAGTTTTGCACCTCTGTCCCCAGCAGATGATCTCATGTCATCCCCTGGTGAAAGTCTAAAGAGCAGGCAGTAAAGGAGAATCACATGAGCACGTGTGGGGATCCACAGCAACCAAAACACGAGTGTTTATTGGTCATAGGTGATGAAACCTCTGCCAGCAGCGAGAAGTGGCAGGGTCTGGTCACGTACTGGGCATGTGACATTTGGACACGTGTTCCTCCAGTGCTCTGAGCAGCACTCACAGGCTCATGACCCTGCCACACCCTAAAGACACTTCCCAAACAACATCATCGCTGACAGTTCACGAGTGCACAATGCCCAGGGTTAATCCAGGTGCTTGCTGAGCACCTGGAAACCTGGCTGGGCTGTGGAGTGATGAGGAAGGATGGAGAACACCCACCTGAAACCACACTCAACCTTTGGATTTTATGAGTCAAGGGAAGACTTTTTGTCCTGCTAATTTACGAATAACCTGCTTTTCAGTGACTTTGGGAATCTTTATAGGCTGTGACTTCTTTTTATGGGACACCAGGCACCACGGGAGGGATGTGCTGGAAGGTCTTAGCTCCAGACAAGGAAGTGGCATTGTCTCCTTTCAGTGCTCCCCAGCCAGCAAGGGAGAAATCCAGGTTACTCTTCCCTCACTGGGTAAATTTCACGGTGACATTTGCACATTTACATTGACTCTCTGAGGGCTGGATGATGTCACTGGAAAGTTTGATCCTTCCAAAAGGAAAAAAATGAAAGAAATAAAAAAAGGCAAACACAACAACAAGCGTTTTCTTTTAACTGGGAATCATCCAAGAAAATACTCTGAAAAAAAACCTTGTTCTTATGTTTACTGCAAACCCAGGATCTGATAAACAGAGCATACAGACAAATGTTACAAATATGTTATTAAGGAGATTCCAGAAGTGCCAACAGATCCCTGACAGTACAGCTTTGTTTGCCAAAAAGGGCCTTTTTTTTTTTTTTCTGAGAAAAACAACCCTTGGGTTTGTATCTTCTGGCCAGCTCCCGTTCCTGGTCAGGTTTTACATTGGTTTTTCCTCAGCCAAACTGTGAAATCAAATTTTGAGCACAGGAACAGCGTTGCCACGCTCCAGCACAGAGCAGGAGAGTTTTTTTCTCCTTCCATGTTTGGGGGAATGTGTGACTGAAAACTTCCCCATGACATTTCTTCTCTTTAAATCACACAATCTCTGGGGCAAGAGGACAAGAGAGAATGGCTTCAAACTGACAGAGCAGGGTTAGATGGGATATTGGGAAGAAATTCTTGACTGAGGGTGGTGAGGCCCTGGCATGGGGTGCCCCTGGAGCCCTGGAAGTGCCCAAGGCCAGGCTGGATGGGGCCTGGAGCAACCTGGGGTAGTGGAAGGTGTCTCTGCCCATGGCAGGGGGTTGGAATAAGATGATCTTAAAGGTCCTTTCCAACCCAAACTATTCCATGATTCCATGATCACTGCCTCCCTCCCGTGGGAACATGAAATAAAAGTGGGTGATTCCCAAGGGTGCTGAGCCTGTGCAAGAGCACAGGGAGGCTGAGGGAAGCCAGGTGGTTTGCCTTTACCAGAATTTTATTCCCAAGTCCATCCTTTAGAAGGAAAGAAGAGTCACCCTCGAGCATGGCTGGGCTTGGATGAGACCCCCAAGCCACCTCAGAGGGACAAAAGTGTCCCCGTGGTTACACTGAGAATCCAGGTGACTTCCTGCAGGCACAAAGGAGAGGAAAACCCCTCCAGAACAAACACTGAGCTGAATTCCTATTTACCAGCACTCCTGTGTTAATAAAAGCTAAAAAGGTTTTCTTTGTCTGCCTGGACTGACTCAAGGCTCCCTTCCTGGGAGGCATCTCCATGGGAAAGGTGCCATATCTCACTGGTACAACCTTCTCTGGCCAGGGACACTGGGAATCCACACACTCCACACTGCACCACCTCCCCATCCCATCCAACTGCAGAGGCCTCTCGGCCTTTCCTGCAACAGCCTCGCCTCAGAGACAGCAATATTTTGATGCCTGATGCAGAAAATCTGGGGTGAAATGTCCTTTTCCTCAGCTGTGGTGGGCAAACTCTGCACGTCTACCTCTTACCAAGGTTTCCTGCTGTGCTCCAGGACACTCCTTGATGTTATTGTAAATACAGTAATCTGTAAAATAACAATTGGGTCTTGGCACTTGCTCTACCCAAACCATTAGTAGTAGTGCACACCTACCAGTTAAAAAGAAGAAAAATTGCTCTGAGATAAGCAGCTGAATGGTTAACTAAGACTAAAGGATGGAGGCCTGGCTCTGTTTCTGCCTGAGGAGGTTAATTGTTAACACTCTCCTAACAAAGACAGGCATACCTGGGCACCGTGCCACGGGGAGAAGGGAATCAATCATTGGTCTTTGGGCACGGAGAGCTCCAGCAAAAAGCCCCAGAGCAAGGCAGGGCCCTGGCACAGGCGCCATCCCGGGCAGGTGGCACTGGCAGCATGAGCATCTGAAGGGCAAAAACCTCCCCCCCCTTGCCAACTGCAGTAACAGGTGTGTGTGCCCCTGACCTTCATTAGTCAGGTTTGTTTGCGTCGGCTTTAACGAGTGAGCAATTACTGACACCATAAACCCGTGCTCTGTTCTGTTGTTGTTTTCATGGAGGTGGGGCCCACACCTGCTCCCTGTTGAGGGCTCGGGTTGGCTCTGCCAGTTTGTTGGCAGCGCTGCCAAGGGGTTGGCTTGGCTGGAGGAGGAAAAGTCAACACGTCCTGGGGTGGTGGAGCAGGTTAGAAATGGTGGGAGAGGGTGGAAAAAGAATGGCTGTGATAGTTTCAGCTGCTTCCAGGAATAGGGAAGGGAAGGGTTAGCAGTGAAGACCCTCTAGGGAGCAAAACCACCTGTGCCCATTGAGGCATTAACAAGCCCTGGGGAAAAACCACCACTGAAACCCAAGACTTGCAATTGCACTTGTAGAATCATAGAATCACAGAATTATTCAGGTTGGAAAAGCCCTCTAAGACCATGGGGTCCAACCATTCCCCCAGCACTGCCAAGGCCACCACTAACTCACATCCCCAAGTGCCACATCCACATGGCTTTGAAATCTCTCCAGGGATGGTGACTCCACCACTGCCCTGGGCAGCTTTGCCAGGGCTGGACAACCCTTTCCATGAAGAAATTTTCCCAATATCCAGTCTAAACCTCTCCTGTTTAGAGGCTGTTTCCTCTTGTCCTCTTAGTTTCAGGTGCAGGTTTCTGTCACATCCCTCTTCCTCTCCCTCACCTTTCCTTGCACATCACGTCCTCCAAAAAGGCCACTCAGCTATTTCTCTGCACTCTGTGTGTCATGTGCCACCTCCTTATGGCTGTGCTGGACTCAAATATCCACTGGGACTGATTCAAGAGGCAGGGACACCACAGCTCCCCTCCCACCTGGCTCCAGTGCCCCGGCACCTCCTGTTCTCCTACACCCTTCTCAAGTTGCTCAGTCTGAAGAGGGGAACAGAATGAGCTTTTCTTGTCTCTCCCAGGCACTTTTTCCAGCCCTCAAGTAATTCTTGTGGCTCTTTTCTGCACCTTCTCCAACTCCTTTCCCCCCATCCTGGCTCAGTGGCTGCCAGGTTTTCCTCCAGCATTGGAATATGGCATGAATGCACTTGAACCTGTCTGCAAAAACATGCAGATCTCCAGCTTTTCAACCACAAGCTTTTTCCACAACCAAAAGCCAAATGAAGTCAGAAGAACAACTCCTGCTCCTTCCCCAGAACACAGACCTCTCTTTCCCCATTCGTCCCTGCACTGCAGCTCCTCTTCCCCCACTCAAGAGCTAAAAAGCAAACTCAGGAAGGCAGGTTGGAGGGTCAAGTAGTGGCAGGTTCTTGCAGGCACCCTCAGACACCTCTTGGGCCATGGGGCTGCTGTGTATCTGCCCATTTCCCATCCTTCTGTGCAAAGGATTTATGACTGGATTTACTTTTGGACACAATCCTGAGTAACGTGCTCTGGGGCACCCTGCTGGAGCAGGGAGGTTGGACTTGGACTGCCCAGCATGGTGGTCCTGCCTAGGAACACCCAGTCTGGGGAGGTGGGGATCATCCTGTCCCTCTGTGACCCCCCCCAACTTTCCAAATACACCTGTCCCAGCACCTGAGAGCACTGAGGGGTCTGCACAGGCACCTGCAGCATCCTCTGGATACCTGGGCCCAGTTAAAAGCCCTCAGCCCTCCCAGTACAAACCCATTTCTGACACAGGAGGATCACACTTTGCTTTTCTCTCCTGAAAACGTGGCAGCATCAGGAGGGGGTGGCAGGACTGGGGGCAGACAGGTTCTGGTTTTGGGGGCTGCGCTTCCTGGGGCTGCTGTGGGAAATAAAAGCCAGCCAGCTTAGAAACATTTCCTTTTCCTTTCCGCCTGCTAATGAGATAATTACAGCCTTTTGTATTCTGGGAAACTACTTTCTCATTATGGGGGCCGCATCAGCTATTTACATAATGAGCCTGAAACAAAAGAGATGAGATGAAAAGACCCAGGCGGCTCTTCAGGGGAGCTCTTGTTGAGCTGCCAAGGGACAGCCCGAAGGATGATGGATTCCTGCATCCCCAAAGCTCCTCTGGGCTGCAGTGGGTGGCAGCACTTGATTCAGGATGTCCCCAGCATGGGATGCTCCTCACTCAGCTCTGAGGGTCCTCAGGACCAGCCCTTTCTTAAACCACCCACTGCAGTTCCCGATGCCAAAGGATTTGGGAGGGATGGCCACGAATCCAGAGCCACGTCAAGGACAGTCATGGCAGCGTTTGTGGGGCTCACAGTGGCACCTGGGGATGAGTGCCACCACCAGAGGATGTCTGGTACCAAACTGGCCCATCCCTTGTCCCATCTGCCATGTCCCAGTTTCCTCCAGCTGTGGTCAAGGGACATTCTGGGTACCAACCTATCCCATATCCCATGTCCCATATGCCATATCCGATATCCCATATCCCATATGCCATACCCCATATCCCATGTCCCATATCCCATATTCCATGTCCCATATCCCATGACTCATATACCATATCACATATCCCATATCCCATATCTCATATCCCATGTCCCATATCCCATATCCCATGCCTCATATCCCATATCTCATATCCCATATCCCATATCCCTGTTCCTTGTTTCACTTTCTGACCAAAGGACGTTCTGGGTACCAGACTGTCCCAGCCCATTTCCCTGTGCCCCCACTCTGCCAAGGGATGCATTGGTTACAAACCTGCCCCTTCCCATTTCCCATTTCCCATTTGCCATTTCCCATCCCTCCAGCTGGCCAAGGGATACCTGTCCCACCCCATATCCCAGTTCCCTGCCCCCTCTGCTGGCTAGGGGGACACTGGGTACCCAGCTGTCCCATCCCACACGCCAGTGCCCTGTCCCCCAGCTGGCCAAGGGACTCTGTGTGTACCAAACTGTCCCTGCCAGCTCCACCAGCTCCCTTCCCCAATAAAGGCCCCATTGTTCTCCCCGACAAAGCCTGAACAGTGCAGCCTGCTCCACCTTCCCTGGCCAGTCCTCCCACTCTGCTATCAGTTTTCCTCCCTCAGCTGGTCGCTGTGTTTAAGGGACACAGTCCACTGCCACCGTGTCCCCATCCCCCAGGACGTGGCAGGAGGGGGAATCGTGGCAAAGCACAGCCACAAGCTGCACTGTGGAGCACAAGGCCTTGGCTCTTGTGCCCTCCTTGCTTGTCCCTCCTTCCCTCTCAGCTCCCTGAGGAATGGACACCCCTCCACGGCTTCCTGGAAACCCCTTGCTGACAGTAAAATAATCAGTAAATCAATCTGGGCATGGCTATTGCTCATACTGAACAAGCTGCTCCACCTGTCCCAAGCCCACCTCCATCCCAGCTCCACATCTCAGGGTGTTCCCAGTTTTAATCCACAGGATTTTCTGGATCTGAAAAAGCAGGCAGAGTGGGATTAAAAGCCAAGCACCTGGCAGGCCATGCCAGTCTTGAACTGTTCCAGTAAGGGAAGAAATCAAAATTATTCTGGAGGCTGCAGCGAGGTGGGCAAAGCCCCAGAGAAACCTCAGCAGGTGGCATGGAGGTGTGACAAGGTACATTTGTACAGTTCCAGGGAGGCTTTTTGGTCTCATCCTTGGAGGTTTTCAAGCCCTGAACGGACCAGACAGGGTCCACCAGCAGCAAGATGTCCTGGAGAGCTCCTGAGATCCTTTCCACCAGGAATTACCCTGCCATGGAGTTTTTTGCAAGCCATGCTGGGGCTATCCACCAGCATTCCCCTGGCCAGAGTCCTCATCCTCAGGGGGATTTTTCCTCCTTTTCCCCATCTGCTCTCAGAGCCCTGGGTTTGGATCCAGGCTGGCATCCTCCAGGATGCACCTGAGGGCAGGCAGGCAGGAAGGATTTTCCATGACCTGCCTTATCTGTCCCCATCATCCCAAGAGGCAGCAGCTCAGCCCAAACTGCCACCCCAAATCCCATGAAGGGTCCATCAGGAAGGGTTCATCCATGGCCTCATCTGTGAGCCCTGTGGCTGCCCCCAGAAGATGCTCAGGGCCAGCTGTGTCATTGTCCCCAGTGAGGTCCCCAGAAAAGCCCCAGCTTTGGTGGCACAGGGAAAACTCCCTGGATTCCCTCAGTACAGGGAAAGGGCAGTTGGATGGAGCAGCCTCAGTGCTGGCTGTGGGCCTGAGGGTCTGGGATGCCCCATGCCATGGGCTGGGCTGCTTGGGGTCATCCCAGCCCTGAGTGCCTCAGTTTCCCCTTGTTAAGGGGCTGCCAGTGGGATCCAGGGTGAGATTTCCTCACCCTGAACAATTCACCTCTGTGCACCCCATCTCTGCTCTGACCCCCTGGTGCAAACATTGCCCAGCAGGTACGTCCCATCCTCCCAAAAAACACCTGGAAAGGGTCCCAGTGGCTCAGCCCTGCACTAATCCACTCTTTTGGGAAGGTGGCTGGGGATGAGGTGCTGCCAGCTGGGGGTGTGGGGTTCCCCAGCACAGGGGATAAGGGGAAGCTCTTGGGCACCCCAGAAAATGTCCCAGCACGGAGCTACATCCCTTGCCTGGCTCCCCAACATCTGCCTGAGCATCCTCACACATCCCCACATCCCAAATCTCAGGGCTCCCCATGCGATCCCCTGCTCCAGCCCAGCTCCACGACCCCAAATGCCAGGTGGACCCCCTCCCCCCCTTCTTTTGCCACCAGACCCCCTCCCTGCACCATTTAGACCCCGGCCCTGGGCGGGATGCTTTTGGGGGGAGGCTGATCCTGCGCTTTGGGATAAGCCATCACCCCCCAGAGGAGCCGTCCCCACCAGCCCTGCCTGGCTCTGCCATCCCCAAACTTTGCCCGAACCTCTGTCCCCGCAGGAAGGACAAGGAGGGGACCGGCCAGCGGCTCCGGCCCGCCGCCCACGCCGCCAGCCCGCCCGTGATTGCTCATTAACTCGGCCCGAGGAATTTCTTGGGCGCGGGGCCAGCCCGGGAAGCGCTCGCCCCTCCCCGGATACCACGCTTGGATCAAGCCCCGATGGTGGCTCGTCCCGACGGTGCCTTGTCCCCCCCACGGCCGGAATTTGCGCTGCCAAACCGCAGCGATGCCCTAAAATCCCGCCGGTCTGGGTGCTGGGGAGTCCCGGCTGGATCCAGGGGGGAGTTTATAGAGGGGGGGAAATCGCAGCTTTCCCCACCCTGAGCCGCCCAGCTCCGCGCACCCCATCTCTGCTCCGAACCCCCTGGGCCAACGCAGCCCCCTGTCCCCCCTCCCCAAAATTCACCTCCCACCAGCTCAACCCTGCACTAATCCACCGAAAACCCTTCGCTCCCTTGCCCGGCCCCAAACAAAGACACCCAGAGAGAGGGGGAGGGAGAGGAAAGGAAAGATCCCACAAAAAAAACCCAACCGAAACAAAAACCCCGGCACCCACCGGGATTTACCTGGGCAGCCCAGGGGTGCGTCCTGCAGCTCCCCATCCTCCGCCGGCCGCGAAATTCATTGATTCCCTCTGTGATATCCCGGGAAAAAGTCCAAAATAATACCTGCGGAGAGCAACCTGCTGCTGGGCTGGGGCCAAGGGCTGCCCTTCGCTCGGTGGGATTGGCCACGGCGCCCGCAGGAGCTTAACTCTTTGTGCCCACCTCCGGCAGGGATTTTGGGAAAGGATGGCTCCGTCTTCCTGAAAAGGGAATTTAGGGCTGATGGTTTGTTTTAGCTTAAACGGGAGCTTTGGAGTTAGACGCTGCGTTTTCCTGAAATAAGGGTATGGAGTTTGCCTTTTTTATTTTCAGATGGGGATTTTTTTTTTGGATCCGATGGCTTGTTTCCACACAAATTTGTGGATTTGAAAGGTTTCGGGGTTTGCTCAAATAGGGATGTGTGGATTTTGAAGGGTTTGGGGTTTTTGCTCAAATAGGGATTTGTGGATTTGAAAAGTTTTGGGGTTTGCTCAAATAGGGATTTGGGGTTCAGTGGCTTGGTTTTGCTCAAACAGGGAATTTGGGGTCATGAATTTGGTTTTCATCAGATGGGAATTTTGGGGTCTGACAGCTTGGTTTTGCAGAGAGGAAGTTTTGAGGGTTTGACAGCTTGTTTTGCTCAGCTGGAATTTTGGGCTCTAAGTACTGGGTTTTTTGGGTTTTTTTGTTTACTACTATTTTTTTCCTCAAATAGGGAAAATCGGGCTCTCAAAACTTGGTTTTACTCAAATAAGGAATTTGAGATTTGATTTGCTCAAACAGGGATTTTGGGATCAGACAGCTGGGGTTTGGGTTATTTTTCAAATAGGGAACTTTGGAGTTGATGGCTTGGTTTTGCTCAAATGGAGATTTTGGGATCAGGTCACTTGTTTTGGCTAAAGGGGGATTTTGGGGTCTGGCAGCTGCGTTTTCCTCAAATAGGGATTTGGGGTCTGACTGCCCATTTTGTTTTTTGCTTATTTGTTAGTTTTTGAGAAGGGGATTTTAGGGTCTGGGGGCTCGTTTTGGTACAAATAGAGATTTGGGGCTCTAACAGCTGGGCTTTTGTCAAATGGAATTTTGGAGTCTGACAAATTGGGCTTTTTTTTCAAGTGAGGATTGCTCAAAACAGCTCATTTTCACTCAAATAGTTAATTTGGGATCTTTCTATCAGGGGACCCTTCTGGACTTTCCCATCCTTCTGGGGATGCTTCCCAGCTGTGTGGCTGAAATGAAAGGCTAAGAAGAGCTCTCGAAGAAGGGCAGAGATTTGGATGGATGGGATGGATGGGATGATGCATCCACAGAATCATGGAATGGTCTGGAAGGGACTTTAAATCTCATCTCATTCCAACCCCTCCCATGTGCAGGGACACCTTCCACTACCCCAGGCTGCTCCAAGCTCCACCCACCTGGCCAAAAACTGCACCTGGATGCTGCCCTCCTTCCTTTCCATCATTCAGAGCTCCTTTTCCCACTTTCCCAGCTGCCAGCGCTGCAGCAGGAAGAGCAATCAGGCTTCCCATCGGGGGCCGTCCAGCCTCAGCACTTACTCTGGCTTGTTTGCAGTCGTGGAGGGAGGGAAATAAAGCCACACAAAGCTACCACCAATTTAGACTTATTTGCTCCAGTGAATTTTCTGTTGGCAGGATGTCTGGGGATCAAAGGAGTCGCCGGTCGGGGCCTTTGCAAACGGTGGGCAAATACCAGCAAGAGCAGTAAAACAGCAATAACGCCAAAATAATCAAATATGGGCTAATGTGCATTTGAACCAGGGCAAAATGCACTGCTGGGGTGCACGGGGAAGGTGTAAATTATACCAGAATGCATTCCTGTGGAGATTCAAGCTCTTAATTTTGCCCTTTAGCTCCAGAAGTAGAGAATTCCGAGCAGCGGGCTGGGTTCAGGATGAGTGTGCACCTTGGAAGCAGCCACTTCCATCCCTGGGAAAGGGAAGAGCCCTTTCCATCCCTGGCACTGCTCTGGCAATCACCAGAGCTGGCTCAGGAGTTTCTGTGGGATGGGGGCCCTTCCCAGCAGTGGGATTTGGGGAAGCTGCCCGAGCACAGGAGCTGCGGCAGACCCAGATCTCACAGGCAGTTTCCTGACACTGCAGCTGGTGGAGGCTGTGCTCGTGCTCCCTTGGGGAGCTGAGTGATGTCTTAGTGCTTCCCACAGATGAATAAATCATGATAGGAGAGACTTTGGAGAAGGCTGGAAACTCCAGGATAAGCCGTGCTCCTGGCGCTCTCAGGCGGGGCTTAAACTTTTGAACCCTCAACTCCCGTTTCTAACCCAGGGCTCGGGTGGCTGAGACAGGAACCTCCCTGCCCACCCAGCTCAACTCCAGCAGAGCCCCTCCATCACCTCTGAGAGCCCACAGAGACCCCCAGCTCTCACCCAGCACCCCTTTGTGCCAGGGCTCCTGCAGAGCCAGATGCACCCAGGCTGCCACCTTTCCCTGTCCTCATGGGACACAACCACCAGGACTCGGTCTCAGCCCTCTGTGGGGTTTTTCCTTCTCTGCTCTGCCCTTTTTGGGTGGCTGTGGTCAGACTGTGCACCCAGACCCAATCACCTGAGGTGATCTCCAGCCTGGGATTGCAGGGTTGGGGTTACCCGCTTAAAACGCCTTCCCTACCCAGCCACGATGGCCTCGTTCTGTCCTGGGGGCTGAGGTTTTGAACATCCTCCCAAAGCCACCTTCCTCTGGAGGAAAGGAATAATTTCCCCTCCCAAAATCCAAACTCTTTGTTCCCATGTCCTTCTGGGTTTTTTTCCCCTTTTCCTTGCAGGAGTGGCAGCCCCGTGGCAGGGTGATTTCCATTCTCCTGGAGCCATTTCATGTCAAGATCCCCAGGCTCTCTGAGGTCCTTGGACTGCAGCTGCAGGATTGGTTCAGTGTTTTCTGAATTGATCAGAGATGGAGGAAAACATCAGCTGCAGTGAGGTCTGAAGGAGCATCACTGGCCCAGGACATTCCCCAGGGAACAGGGGTGGAAAGCATTGGTGTGCTCAGGCATGAGGCAAGGCTGAGGTGGAGGTGGGAGTGGGAGCAGAGACAGCAGCTCCCTGCACTGGGATTTCTTCCTTCAAAGCTCTGGGGAGCTGCTTTTCACTGCAAGACATCCCAATGTGAGCAAGAGCCTCCCTCCTCTCTTCACCCAAGCTCCTTTATTTAGAGGGAAGATCATTTTCAAAGCCTTGAGGAGCAGAAAAAAACCCCTAAATAAGGGTTCCCCATCTGTTGAACACACTCTGAGGTCACAAATGAGGTGGCATCTCCATCCCAGGATGTCTGGGTGCCTTGGCTGGGCAATGTCAAGGCCAGCCTGGTCTGCTGATGATGAAAACTCTGGATTTGTGCTGGAGGACTCCAGAGCTTTCCAACCAGCACCACAACAACCTAAACCCAGCTCAGACCTCGGCTGTGACCTGGCTGTGCCTGTAAGTGCTTGACATCCCAACAGGCTGGACACTGAAACCACAATTCCTGCAGTATCTCTTCACCAGGCTCTGTTTGAAGCTCTTCCCCACTCTCTGTTGTTAAAGCAGAGATTTCCAGCCTGGTTTTCAGAGGAAAGACCCTGTTTTCTGTGACAGTCAACGGGTGTGGAACATCCAAGGCTTTCCCTGTGTTTGTGGAGAGATGCTGCACTTATTGTGAGTGCCCTGCAGGGATCACAGGGACCACAGCCAAACGTGCAGGATGGGGCTGGTAGGGCAGCACGACTACACCATGCCAGGAAATCCAACCTTTCTGCTGGGAAAGCTGATAAAATCCTGAGCAGCCTCTGTGGCTGAGCTCCTGAAGAAATGTCAGGATGAGCCCCAGAGTTTGTTTTTGCAAGAAGAAATTTGCAAAAGTTTCACACTTGGTTGTGTGATAAAACAAACCTTCTCTGCAGCTGGGGGTTCAGCAGCACAGGGACATCCCACTGGTCTGGAAGTTAAAATGCTGGGAGAGGCTCTTCCTGTTCATTAAGTGGAATAATTTGAGCCTGTGTGAGACCTCTTCATACCCACACAGAGCTGGGGATGGGAGAGGACCTTCTCCAAGCTGCCACAGGGGATGGCAGGGGGTCCTGAGACTGGGTTGACCCCAAAGGCTGGGTTGATGCCAGCTGCTGCAATGGGGGACACTTTCCATCTCCAGTGCCTGACATCTGCCTGCTCAGCTTGAGCCAGCACGAACAAGCCAAAAGACTCTGGTTTATGTCATCCAGAGGGATGGTTTCCTATTCTGGAAAAAACATCCCTGCCAGTATAAGCTGTCTCCTCCTGTACCAGCACAGGGCAGACAAAGCCTCTCTCAGTGCTGGTGCCTGGGCCAGGTATTCCCATAAATCAGGAGAGGCTCCTGCATCTCCATCTGGGGGTGCTGAAAGCCCAGACTGTGCTGGGTGTCCTGGCCAGGGGATGTGGGTCAGGTCTGAGCTGCCTGGGGGGAGGATGTGAATTATCAGGTTCCCCAAATAATGTCTAGACCAGAGAATCATGGAATCACAGAATCCTGGAATGGTTTGGGTTGGAAGGGAGCCTAAAGCTCATCCAGTTCCACCCCCCAGCCATGGGCAGGGACACCTCCCACTGTCCCAGGCTGCTCCAAGCCCTGTCCAACCTGGCCTTGGACACTGCTAGGGACCCAGGGGCAGCCACAGCTTCTCTGGGCATCCTGTGCCAGGGCCTCCCCACCCTCACAGGGAATAATTTCCTCCCAATATTTAGTCTAAACCTCTCATCTTTTAGTTTAAAACCATTCCTTAAGCATCCTTGGGTGATTATCCAGAATGAAAGAAACAAACCTCCCATTCACAGTCCCAAAGCATCAGGCCAGGCCTAGTAAAAATAAACTGGAGCAAACCAGCTTGCAGCCAGGAGGGCCAGAATTCCACTGAAACCACCAGGTGTTCCAGGATCCCATTTGGAAGTGCCCTTTCTGTCCTTATGAGGAATTAGGGATTTGGCACAGCCCCCTTGGCTCAGGGTGGGAGGTTTTTTCAGGGAGGAACATCAGGCTCAGGGTGTGTGCTCGTGTTGTCCCTCCCAGCTCCAGCTCCATCGTGGCCAACCTCAGCTCTGGGGAAGAACTGGAGGCTGAGTGGCTTCAGCAAAAGCAGAACTATGAGAATCCTCAAGTTCTTGGAAAGATCTTCCGGAGGGGAAGACCAAGCCTGGAGCAGCCCTGTGGTGGCTCCCAGGCCTCTCTGTGAGGGACCAAAGGTTGGCAGTCCCTTTCCAGGCCACAAGGACCTGGCTGACACAGCCCAGGGACCACAGGGAGGGGTTTGGCTGACTGGAATTGGGCGTGGGCTGAAGTGCCACTGAATCAGTGACCAGCTGATGGCCCTGGACTCCTGGGAATTTGGAGCTTGCAGTTAATAAATGACCTGAGTGCTGCAAACAAATCCCCCAGCTACTGCCTTCCCTGTGGCTCTTTGTCCTGGGAGGAATGTGGGTATTCCCTGCCCTGAGGACAAGTTCCTTGGCAGTCACAGGCACTGACCCATGACTGGAAACCAGTTTCCCCACTGGGTGAACCAATGGTTTTGCCTCCTGTCCTGCTCCAGCCACCATCTCCCTAGCTTCCTTTTCTTTAGGCTGTGTGGCCAATTCCTCCTTTTTTCTGAACTCTGCTTCCCAGCCACTGAAGGATTCAGCCTTGTTCATCCTCCTCAATCCATGCCCTGGCTCAGATGCAGAGAGAAGAAGGAAAAGTCTTCACAACCCAGATTTGCAACTTTGCTGGCATTGGGGTGGCCCAGAACTAGGAATCACCCTTGTCCATCATCTGTTAATCCTTAAAAACAGCAAGGAAGGATCCAGGTTTGGCTAGGAAGAGGGATGGAAGAGGGTGGGAGCAGAGAGGTGCACAGCCAAAATATGTGCTGCCACTGCAGGGTGATGCCTCCAGGCTGCTTACCAACCCTTCTTCCTGAATATTTGTGGCCAGGGCAGGGTTTTACTGGTCATGCCAGGGGATTGTGTCCCTCCTGAGCAGCACTGGTGGTGGGGGAAGCCTCTGTCCTGGAGATACCCACAGCCTGGATCTCAGTGGCCAGAGGGGCAGAGAGACCTCAAAGCAATGAAATGGAAAACCTCAGAAAGGATCCACAGACAAAATGGAAAACCTCAGAAAGGATCCACAGGCAAAAAGGAAAACCTCAGAGAGGATCCACAGGTGGAAAGGAAAACCTCAGAGAGGATGCACAGGCAAAAAGGAAAATCTCAGAAAGAATGCACAGGCAAAAATCCCTCTTGTTTTGGAAGCATTTTTGGCTGTGATCACGCTGTGATTTCGCCCTGTCAGGAATGACTTTGTGGATCACCTGGGAGATCCTCCTGCACTCTGGAGCAACCTTTGGAGCAACTCAAGCGTTTGTCACCCACCAAGCCTTCACCCTGCAGGGACAAACCAGCTTTCCTCTGCAGTCCCCTTGCATCCTCAGCATCCCCCAGCCCGTTTTGGGAGGGGGCTCTGGGCAGGTGCTTCTCCAGAGCAGGAGGATGGAGCAGTTGGTTCCTGGTCCAAGCCACAGGAGATGCCAGGGATGGGGCAAACCTGGCTCCAACGTGACCCCTCCCAGTCCCCCAGGTGAAGAGGGGCCTTTTCCCAGCCCTGCCAATGCAAAGCCATCAACTCCTGCTGCTCCTTCCCTGAGGGCTGATGGATGGGGAAGGCCAGGAATGGGATTTCTCTGGAGCTGCCCTTGTGCTCCCAGCTGTCCTGTGGACCTCACCCCATCGCCTTCTGAATGAGACACAGAGAGTTTGGGGTGAGGAAGGAAGAGAAGGAGTCGAGGGGATGGGTCAGGGAGGGAGAATTCCCAGAGCTGCAGGATAAAGGTGGTTACATAAGGGCACCCTGCGTCAGCTGTGGCTGGCATCTCCGGAGAGGTAATTACATCTGCACCACACATCTAAAGAAAATACTGTCACGTTGGCTTCCAAATTCTATAATTAGCTCCTGCAGGATGTGTGCCAGGGGCTCGATCATTCCGTGTTTGCTGGCTATGGAGCGGGGCACACACACACACGGAGGGTTTTTCACTTGCCAGCTGGGGAAATATTTGGAGTTTAGTGTGGCAGCTGACCCCAGTCCCCCTGGAAAGGGTGGCTCTGAAGGTTTGAAGTGGTGTGTGAAGAGTGAAATGTTTTCCTGGTCTCCCTCAGTGCCTGCCGGGCCGTGGGGATCCAGAGGGAGGGCAGGAATGGCAGAGCCAGGGCTTGGCTTTCCCTCCTGCTTCAAGTACTCTTTGATTTCTGCCCCAGTGCTCTGAAGCTTGGGAAGGCTTTTTTCTCTGGCTGAATAAATGACCTGATTTGCAGGGAGGTGTTGCCCTCACAGGTTCCTGGGCTCTCTGCTCTGTCATATAAAACAAACCCCTTTTGCTCACCCAGCTTTGGACTTCAGAACCAACTTTGGGCTTTGAACAGTTCTCCCGTCCCTCCAGATCCGTGGCAAAAGGAAAAAAGAGGCTTTGAAATGGAAGCAGAGGCTGCAGAGCTCTTGGTTTGATGGAGGGCTTTTCATGTGGAGCTGGAGATGGCCACAGGACAAGGCTCCTCTCTCCAGGCTGGCAGCACCAGGGACACAGCAGGGGCAGGGATGGATGGGGGGTGAACGAGGCAGGGATTTGGTTTCCTTGTTTTCCATTTGCTCACAACCAGCCTGGGAGCCCTGGAAAGCACCAGCAGCTCTGCTGCAAACAAAACAGCCAGGAGATTTATCCACATCTCCTCCGGAGAAGCTCCTCCAGCAACGACTTCAGCTGGAAAGTGGGGCTGTGCACGCCCAGGGGAGTGGGAGGGAGTGCCAAAAATCCCAAAGGCTTGGTGAGAAGTTGGTTGTGTTGTGTGTGAGTGTGAGAGCGTGTGTGCAGCTTGGATAAACCATCCTCAAGTGGAAAAACATCCTCACTGTCCTGGCCTGGTGGAGAGGGCTGGTGACAACTCCTCCCTGCTCCTCAGTTTTGTTATTTCCTCTCAGAAGATGCACAGAGCTGGAGGATGGGGAGACAGGAGGACTCCAAAGCTCAGCAGAGCTGTAATTAGGGCCAGATCTACTGAAACCTGGGAGGGCTGAATACCCAACCCAGGGGACACCAGGTGAGAGCTGCCCAGAAGGACCATTTTGCTCCTGCTCTCAACCACTCTCAGGAGCTGCTGCATCTGTCAGTGATCTGCCAGTGATCCTGGAAAGAAATTATCTTTCCAGGACAGGAAAACCCAGACAGCCAGAGAGCAAACATGAACAAAAATCCATGATGTCTCTACTGAGACATCTCCAGCCCTGCTGCCCTCTTGTGCTTTTCCCACAGCAGCCTGTGGCTGATTTAAAACCTTTCTCCATTGCCCCAGTCAGCCTGAAGATGATCATCTCTTATCAAAATCACTGAGCCACAGAATGGTTTGGGTTGGAAGGGACCTCAAGACTCATCCAGTCCCCCCCTGCCATAGCAGGGACACCTTCCACTGTCCCAGGCTGCTCCAAGCCCTGTCCAGCCTGGCCTTGGACACTGCCAGGGCTCCAGGGGCAGCCACAGCTTCTCTGGGCACCCTGTGCCAGGGCCTCCCCACCCTCACAGGGAACAATTCCTTCCCAATATCCCACCTAACCCTGCCCTCTGGCAGTTTGAAGCCATTCCCCCACAGCCAAAGCCCCTCTGCAGCTCTCTTTTGGTGCAGGCTTTGTGACTTTCACTGCTCCCCTGAGCTTTGCAGAGCCCCTCACGCACTGAAGGGGCTCCCCAGGATGTGGGGTTGTGTTGTGTGGCTGCACTTTTGGGGACATAAAAGTGCTGGCATTGCCCTCCTGCCCTAACCCTGCTCGTGTCGCTGCTTCCATCCCAGTGCTGCTGGGGAACCTTAAAAAATAAAAAAACAACCCCTTTTCTTTGGAAATTTTTCCTCTTCAGCAGCCGTGTCACGAGGGGAAGGTGGGGAATGACAAGCCAGTGACACAGCCCTGGGCACATCGTTCTGTGTGGGAAGGAGAGAGGGGTGGAGAAGGGTGCTGTGGGAGCAGGGGGAAAGGAAAAGCAGCCTTGTCAATGATTTGGCAGGAGAGAAAACAAGCTCCTGGATGGTTTGGGTGGTTTCCTGGTGAACACGGCAGTGCCGGGTTAATGGCTGGATTTGCTGCCCTTTGGAGGTTCTTTCCAGCCCCAACCACTGTGTGATTTTATCTTCCCAAAGGAATGCAGCAGCTCCCAGCTGGGGCTCTCCATCCATCCTGAGGCCGAAATCCAGGCAGAGATTGCTGGTGCTTCGTGCAAGGGTTTGCCAGAGGAGAAGGCTCTGCCTGGGCTGCAGCAGCACCTGCTCTCTCCACTCCCCTCTTTTCCTCTCATCCCTGCCTTGAGCTCGGGGAAGCAGAATTCCTCAGGCGTGCATGTGAGATGGGAAGCACTTGTGAAACAAGCTCCAGAGGAGCTTGGCACATGTTACAAGCTTGCACTTCATATATTTGGGACAGAACTCACCCCGGCACAGCAGCCGGATTAATTTGTCTGAGCTGGGAGCAATCCCAGGCCGTTCATCTCACCTGTGCTGCTGACAGGGATTGCTTGTGCACACACCAGGAGTGTTCCCAGCATTTTTCCTTGGTAGTTTTGGGTTGTTTTTTGTTTTTTTTTTTTTGTTTTTTTTTTTAAATGAATCCGTGCTGACAAATTGCTCAGACATTCCCAGGAGCGTTGGTGGCTTTGGGGCAGAGCTTCAGACTGGACCAGAGCCACGGGCAAATGATGCACGGATGTGGAGCTGTCTCCTTTTTTTTCCAGTTTTTTAGGGGGAAAAAACAACCCATCAGGAAGCAGGTGAAGGCAAAAAATCAGGGAGAGAAGGAAGAAACCACTTCCTCAGGCAGTGGTTGGTGGCCCGGAGAGCTCCCTGCCGTGGGGTGCGGTTGATGTTCGGTGTTTGAGGGGAAACTTGGCAAGTTCATGGACCAGAAATCCACGGGGAATTGCTGTCAATTGCACAGAAGGCCGATTTGGGAGGGTATTGAGGGAATACAAAGCAGGCTGTCAGATTGGCCCTTTCCCACCTGTCCCTGCCCATTGTTGACAGAATGGTTAAGGTTGGAAAAGACCTCTAAGATCACTGAGCCCAAGTGTTCCTATTTATTTTCATGCCTAAAACATTAAGTGCCCCCATTGTGTCCCAGGAATGCAACAGACTGTGCAGAGAGATCTGGGAAAATTCA
Source organism: Chaetops frenatus (assembly GCA_013400775.1). Lineage (NCBI taxonomy): Eukaryota > Metazoa > Chordata > Aves > Passeriformes > Picathartidae > Chaetops > Chaetops frenatus. Next base: position 202 of record VZTR01021105.1, on the reverse strand, counting down.
AATTGTTGTAATCCAGAGGTGCTTGTGTTTGTGATTCTACAAAAAAAAACAAAAACAAAAACAAAACAAAAAAAATCCCAAAACAAAACCAAACAAGCAAAACCGCCCCCAAAACCCAAAAAACCCCCAAACAAACAAAAACAAAAAAAACCACCTCCCCCCAAAAAGCCCAAATAAACACCAAAAAAACCCAACAAACCAA
>VZTR01021095.1:18809-28900 GCA_013400775.1 Chaetops frenatus | reverse complement strand
CCCCACCCCACGCTCGGATGCGGAGCTGACACGGAGAAATGGTGGCGGATCCGTGTGGGGGTGAGGTGGGAATGGGGTGAACTTGAGAGGGGCATCCGGGCTCTGCTGCTCCCTTGGTTCCCGTGAAGAATTCCTCCACGGCGTGAACAAACGTTCCTCTCCCAGTTAGGGTTTCCAGGGAAAGCAGGAACTTTTAGTAAAAGAGGAAATTTCCACTTACAGCCAGCTTTGCTCCCATTCATCCCACGCCCCAGTGCTGGGAATGTTCCAGCGCTTCCTTGACCCCATTGTGGGCCAGCAAAGCCCAGTGCTGGGGGTTCTCTGTCCCAAGCTCTGGTGACAGTGCCAGCTGCCTCTGTTGGGGACAGGGAGAGCTGCTGCTCCAGCAAAACGAGATGGGGATGGAAATGGGGTTGGAAATATCCATCCCAACCTGGTCAAAAGCCCCACAGGGGGACAACCCCGGGTGGGTGACAGCACAGCGTGGCCTTGGGACACCCTTCCCCTACAGCCACAGCAGTGGTGTGCAAGATCCCCCAGGGCAGGGAACGAGGCCAGCCTGGCATCCCTGGAAAACAGCGGGATCTGGGTGGCAACTGCCTCAAAATCTGGGATGCAGGTGGTCAACAACGTGAGAGCTGGAGGGTGCCAGCTGTGAGGGGTGAATGTCACCCAACTGCCACCAGCCATGGACACCAGAGCAGCACAGGGGCTGTGAGGGGTGAGGGTCACCCAGCTGCCACCACCCCTCAGCTCCAGAGCAGCACAGGGGCTGTGAGGGGTCAGTATCACCCAGCTGCCACCAGCCATGGATACCAGAGCAGCACAGCGGCTGTGAGGGGTGAATGTCACCCAGCTGCCACCACCCCTCAGCTCCAGAGCAGCACAGGGGCTGTGAGGGGTCAGTGTCACCCAGCTGCCACCACCCCTGGGCACCAGAGCAGCACAGGGGCTGTGAGGGGTCAGTGTCACTCAGCTGCCACCAGCCATGGACACCAGAGCAGCACAGGAGCTGTGAGGGGTCAGTGTCACCCAGCTGCCACCACCCCTGGACACCAGAGCAGCACAGGGGCTGTGAGAGCAGAGCATCACCCAGCTGAGGGATGAACGTCACCCAACTGCCACCACCCCCAGGCACCGGATCAGCCGGGAAATGTCCTGGCAGCCGGCACATCCCTCGGGAAGCAGGTCCCGGCAGCAGCAGCAGCAGCAGCAGCAGCAGCGGCGGTGGCTGGGGACCAGCCCGACGCGTCACGAGCTGGCATCTGCCAGACACCGAGTCAGGAAGGGTTTGACTCACGCCTTGGCCGGCTGCCACCCCGCAGAAACTGCTTACTAACAGCTCCGGCTGCTCCCAGAAACAGCCGGCGCTGCTCGGGCCGGCCAGAGGCATCTCCAGGGGCTGCTGTTGCAGGCGGGCCCGGCTGCAATCCCCGTGCCAGAGGATGGGGCGGGAGCAGCAGGCCGTGGGTGGAAAAGCAGACAGGTATTCCAGGGAATATTCCCTCCCCAAGCCAAAGCCAGCTGAGGGAAGCAGGACTTGGCCCTGTGGAACGAGGCAGGATGGGGGAGAGAGGCTCTTGAGAAATTTTTCCTAGTTTTTTTTTGTTTTGGTTTGGTTTTTTTGGGTTGTTTTTTACAGGAAGCGGGTTGAACTCCCAGGCGCGGGACAGAGCTGGGAGAGCCACGGCCCCGGCGGCCTTGGCTCACAACGCCACGGGGTTGTCATCAGAGGGACACGGTGCCCTCCTGACCCCGGGGACAGCTGGCTTGGCACGGCCCTGGGGACATCCTCCGTCAGCTTCCAAACATCCCTGCTCCGGCTGTCACCTCCCGGTGCCGTCAGCCAGGCCGGGAGGTCACCGCAGGAGCCAGCGCGTCCCCAAGGGCCGCACGTCACCCTCACTACGGGAAGGGGCAGCTCCTGGTCCACCCCTCAGCCACATAGCCCTGGCCTCGTCCCCCACATCCCTGCTGGCTCTGGGATCACCGGGATGAGCTCTCCTCTCTCTCCCTCTCTCTCTCTCCAGAGGGTGCTCCTGGTTTCTCGCAGAGCTCAGGGCTGCACATCCCTGCTCTGATCTAATCTTGGGGTTTAACTCCCAGTTAGAAACAGTAGAAAACACGTTTGTGCTGTTTTTCCTAATTTTAACCACTTTTTTCCAACCTAAACCCAAGAGAAACAAACTGAGGAAGTTGGGAACAGGAAGGGGGGAACAACCACCAAGAGCAGCTTTGAGTTGTGCTGTTTTAGGGGCAGGGGATGAACAAATCCCACCCCAGAGCACCCAGTCCTCACAGGAGAACAGCAACCCCAACCCCCCAGGCACATCCTGGCCTCCCTTCCTGCACTCAGCATCCCTGGGTGAGCTCCAGGATCCAGCTGGCTCAGACAGTCTGGGAGTGTTCCCAGTGCCCAGGGCCAGGCACTGATGCCACTGACACCGAGGTGACCCCAGCCATGGCCTATAAACCCTGAGGGGTGGCACAGGGCCACCCAAACACTGCTGTGACCCCTCTGGACCTCACCAGTCTTGGGTGAGACAATGCACTAAAATCTACCCAGGGTCAGAGGAGAACTGAAGCTCAGCCCCACGTGCCAGGCTGGGTTTTGAGGCTGTGGGTGATTTAGGAACAATTTTAGGAACACTCTGAACAGCCCCAGCAGCAAAGGCTCGAGGTGGCAGCAGGGTGAGGGGACACCAGCGTGGAGGACACCAGGCCCTGATGTTCAGCTTCATGTGAAGAAAAGGAGGAATCAATCCCCAGCATGTTCGGCCCAACGCGTGTCCTCGTTAGAGCATCCTCATTAGCGCACCCTCGTTAGCGCAGCCTTCCCGCTGGGGAGGCCCCAATCACACCTGCCTGGGCTCCAGTGGCTGCCTGGGGACAGTGGCAGCAGAGGTGACAGCACTGAGCCCCCTCCCCCTGAGCCAGCCCCTGCCCCCCAGCACCACCCGGGCAGCTCCCCACATCCCCTCGGTGGGCACGGGGTGCTGGCACAGCTCTCACACCCACGATTCCACAGGGATTAAAGCGACTTTGCTCCTCTGTGAACCCAAAACACCAAGCCCACAGTGGGATGGTGGCAGTGGCTCGGGGCTGGCAGAGCTGGGGGCTTTGGGAAGGAGCAGGGATGACGGGGATGCTCCAAGTTCAAATGGAAAAACCTCAGTGTGAGCCCAGACGGACGGGGCCGCAGGATTTTTATTTTTTTTTCCCGGAGAGAGAACGCAGAAGGGCTGGTATTGATCTGTCTTCATTACCCATTTCACTCAAGTTTCAAATCAACAAAATACACTTTTCCGCTCCGCTGCCCTCCCCGCTGCAGCAGACAAAAGAAAAGCAATTTCCCGCAGTTTGCTCCAAACTCCTCTCCTCCCTTCCCCGGGTGCCCTCCAGCCCCTCTCCCATTCCAGACACTTGATCCCAACAGAGGCTGGGAGACCCCCAGCTCCAAGGACACCCAAAGAGGGGCCCCCCATCATTCCCAGGTGCCCCCAAGCCAGCACTGACAACTCGGGGTGCTGCTTTTCCAGCACCCCCTTCCATGGGATCCCATGGATCCCAGCAGGATCCCAGGGGGCTCTGCTGTTCCCACCATCCCAGGATGGCAAAGCCCTTCAACACCAAAAGCCCCCAAAAGCAACATTTTTGTCAGTGCCCACCAAGTTTCCCAGAGTTTTAAAGTTGTAAAGAAATAAACCTATTTTAAAATGTTTTAGAGCACTCAAAGATAGGGTTTTGGGGTTTTTTTCCTCCTTTCCTGCAGCTGTAACTGGAGTGACAACATGAGACTCCACACACACCTCCAGGCATCTGTGGGAAGAGGGTCCCTACTCCAAAAAAAAAACCCCCAATCCAAGATGCTGCTGAGCCCAGCAGCTCCCTGGTTGTTTTTAAGCACAGGCCGTCGGGGATGTCATTAATATTCCTGCTGGCTTGGTGCCCCAAAAACGTCCTGTCCCCATCAGCGGGGTGACAAGGAGAGTGCACAGCCTGGGCAAGCACGGGGGGTCTCCTGCTCTCCCTGCCAACCCCAGGACCCTCCTGCTCATTCCCCTGGGACTGGGGGCCAGGAATTGCCTGGCACGGAGCCAAGGGGAGACAAAATTCCCCGTGGATGTGGAAATCCATTCCCCAATTGGGGGAGGGGGGGCTGCACATCCCCAGGCTGGCACACCAACACCCCAATTCCAAATATTTCCATCCTGCCGAGTTTCCTGCTGCCTCCAAAGCAAGGAGGGCTGTGCTGGGACCCAGCCTTCCTCCTCCTCCTCCTCTTGCAGCCGTCCTGGCCAGTCTCATCCACACCACTGTGCCTTAGATAAACTTCCTTTCAAAGGAGTCTGCTTAATCCCCTATCTCCCCTCGGTCAGATCCCGCTCCAGCTGCCGGCGGGGCCGCGGGGGGAGGGACTGCCGGGCGCTGCTGAGTTATGAGCTATTTCTGACTCACGTCTACAACTTTCACAAGTCCTTTTTGCAACACGGAGAGAGAAAAAAAAAGGGAGGAGGGGAGGGAGGGAGAGGGAGGAAGGAGATCCAGTTCGCTCCGGCAAAAAGCCGCTGGCCAGATGGGCAGGCAGAGAGGGGAGGCTGGGGAGCAGCAGGGAAGGGGAGGACGGGATCCAGCCGGGAATACCGGGGAGAGCAGCAGCAGGAGGAGAAGGAGGAGGAGGAGGAGGAGGAGTGCAGGGACACACACCCACGGAGGGGAGCGAGGCGCCGGTTACCGGAATCTGACTTCACCCTCGCCGCCTTTGTCCTCTGCAGACATTTTCCATGCAGTGACTGCATTTCCTTCCTGCCGGCACCGCTGGAAAAAGCCGCCTGTTTGTGCCGTAGGAGCCCTGACTAATTCCCACTGCTCCCACCCAGCTGCTGCTTCCCAGCCCGGGGGGTTCTGGGCTCTCCTGACCCCCCGGCAGCCCCGGGATTTGCTGCTGGATGGCTCAGCCATGCCCGGGCACTCCAAGCCAGGAGAGGATCCCCGGCATTGCCCATCCCAGCCCGCTGCCCACCCGCTGCCACCCGGCTCAGCCTGGCACAGGCAGGACCTCCAGCTCCGAGAGCGCTTGTGCTAATTACTTTCCTTTGTTAATTAAACCCACGTGGCTCTAATAAGGTAACCTGCTGTTCTCCGATAAATTTAATTAGCCTGAAGGGAGAGCCCCTCCGCACAGCTATTTAAATTGTCACTTCCCATCGCTTGGGCTTTGCTTCTCCCTGCCTCCCTCTCCTCTCAAGGTTTTACCCCTCTCCTGCCCATTTTCTGCCCCTTTCCCTCGGCAGAGGAGGGGAGCAAAGGGGAGGTTCCCCGTCCTTGCAGGAGCAGGATGTGCCCACCCAAACCCTGTTTTCCTGCCAGTGCCACAAATCCCCATCCCAGCTGGGCCTCTGTCCCATCCTGGAGGACCTGCCCTGGCTCCAGTCCCAAGGATTGTTCCCTTTTCCAGCCCTGTACCACCCTCACAGCACCCAGCATCGATCCTGGCATGCTCCAACCCTGGGAAACTCCGCGTCTCCCTGTCCAAAACGCTGTCGCAAAACGTGGTGACACAAAGTGACCTCCCCTCCCCAAGCCTTCCCCTTTCCCACATACACACAAAAAACCTCCCGAGGAGAAACTCCTGGAGGTTTCCAGAGGATTTAAGTCCTGCAGCTCTCCAGCCATGGAGGTGCCAGGGGTTTGGCTGTCCCACAGCCCTTCGTGGGAGGGGGTGACAGGGGACACTGGCACGTCCTCGGGGCTCACCTGCACCGCTGGCTGCTTGCCCTCGTTGCTGCTGGGGGAGCTGAGCCCCGTGGCCTGCTGGAGCAGGAACTGCCGAGCCACCTGCAGAGCCTGCAAGAGAGACACAGGGGTGGGCACGAGGAAGGCTCCCTCCTCCTCCTCCTCCTCCACCTCCGGCTGCTTCTCCATGGATTTCATTCACTGGGATGGGTTTGATGCACAAAGAGGGCAGCGCTCCCTCCTGCCACACCAGTTTGACCAGTACATCCCATTGGAGACCACCGCTGTCCCTGCCCCTCATGGGGACAATCCTGTCCTCTTCCAAAATTCCCCACCAGCTCCAGCATTCCCAGGTGACAAGGGTCATTCCCAAACCCCAGCCCTGGCACAACCACAGCTCCAGCTCCTGGGTGATTTATTCCAGAGCCACCACCACGTTTCTCCTGCTGCTGCTGCTGTCCCTTGTGTGCCCAAATTTGTGGGTATTTAATTTCATTAATTGGGTCGTGGCAGTGGAGCAGCAGAAAGTTCCAGTCACCAGCCAGGTTTGGGTGAAGCCAAGTGCAGGATCCCACCCTGAATCAACCCAGGAACGTGTCCTGGTGGATTTGATGGTGATCCAGGAGGTGCTGAACAACCCACACAAGTGACCACCATGAAACCTCATTGTTTTTGGGGTGTTTGCCTAGAAAAAGTGATGAGTTTCTTCAAGTTGTTTACAGGGATGAAGGTGTTTCACTGGGAATCACACAAAAATATGGAAAAACCAATAGAAATGGATAAAATGCACTTGTGAAAAGCACAGGCACAAGAGAGCCCTGCCCAGCACTGGGGGCAGCTGGAGAAAACAGGGGAAATTAAGGAAAATCCTGTGAAGAGATGAAGAGGAGAGAGGAACAAGTGTGAGCTGAGAAAAAGAGCTTGGGAGCCAGGAGAAGGAATAAAGCTCCAAGGAAAACGACCCAGTGCTCCCAGACCTGTTTGCTCCTTATTTCTGCTTTTAAGAGATTCCATTCCTTCCTTCTGGAGTTTTTTGAGCACGTTTCTGAAAAATCTCCACCTCTCCTTCCCCTCCTCCTAAGTCCAACTGTAGCTCAGCACACGCCTCACTGATGATCCAAACCAAGGAGCAGCCACAAAACCCCAACCCAGAGCCCCTCCTCAAATGGAGCATCCATGAAAAGTAATTCCCTGCATTTTAGATCCCATTTTAGGCCCTCCTTGTGCTCTCCTCTGCACAGGGAACTCCTGGGAAGAGCACATGAAAAGCCACATCTTTGTTTTGGTGGAAAAATCCACCTGACCCGCTCCGTGCAGGTGGAGAGGCACTACCAGGGCACTTGGAAAACGAGAGGGAATTTCCAGTTGGAGGCTGAGAGCAAAGGGTTTTAACAAACCCTGATTTACTTCATCAAAAAATTGTAATTTTGTAGCAGGAGGCCCAAACCCAACACCCCAAACACAGCCCTGGGCAGCCTCGGCTGTGTTTGTCACCATCACATGAACCAGACAGCCCCAAGAAAAACAAAACCTAAGGAATTTTAGAAGTAAACAGATCCTAATTTCCTATTTTTGTGGTGAATTACCAGAGCTGCACCCCAGGATTGTGCACCCAGAGCTGCCCCGTGGCCACTGAGCACCCTCAAAGCTGCCCAACCAAACCTCCTTAACCCAAACAATTAAAAACTCAGATCCTTGAGGACAAACACAACAATCCACAGCTGGAAATCACTGATGGAACAACCCCGTGGTCCAGATCCCCCTCAGCCCCAGCGCTCTTCCACCAGCATTTTATTTCCCTATTATTACCAGGGATAGATGTGCATCGGTAACACGAGCACAAAAACCCTGTGACAGTTATGACAGCTCAGGGTCTGATATTTTAATTACTTTTGGAAATGAAAACAGTAATTCCCGTTAAAAGCCACGGTGGAGGAATCCACTCGGCAGCAGCTCAGCGCCAGGCCCGAGGCACCCACCAGGATGGGTGCTGGAGCACTGGGCTCCATCCCACATCCACACAGCAAATCCCTGAGCTTCACCTGCTTTTCCAAGTGTCCTTCAACTCCGTTTTGCACGGATTTGGCTTCTCCCGTGTGCAGTTCCTGCCGTGTTTTTTGCAAGGCATCTCACAGAGCAGGCCCAGCGAGGGCAGGGCCCTGCCCCGGCCTGGCAAAAATCGACACAGCAAGGATGGAAAACACGGGGGTGTGTGTGGGGGAAAAGCTTCAGGAACAGAATTCCAGCACACAGAAAAGTGGGGGGAAAGCTTCAGGAACAGAATTCCAGCACACAAAAAGTGCTGCACGGGACTTCTCCCGGAATTTCTCGTCCCAAACTTCAAGGCCTGGCTGGCCCGGGGTGCCCGCCTGGCTCGGCCCCACCGCGCTGCCTCTCAGGGGGGAATTTAATTCACTCCCCGCTGGCTCCCTCACTTTGGTGTGCTCTGAAGCACGAAATTACAAAGATTTACAGGGGAAAAAAAAAACCAAAAAAAACCAACAAAGCCGACACAGCCTCACAATCGCACACAGGGGCCTCTCTGGCAGCCCCCTCCCCTCCTTCCCTCGCCATTCCAGCCCTGGGCTCAGCCTGCAGACAGGGATGGAGACCTGTTGCATGTGGAGCATCCAGGGTGGAATTTCGGGATGCAGAGCCACCTGTCAGCTGTATTTGTTGCCCAAACATGGCAGGAAGAGCAGCCCAGGGGTGTGGGGGGATGAGGATTTTCCAGAGGAAAGTGTCACTCAGAGCCTGTCTTTGGGGCTGGGGAGAGGGGAAGCAGAAGGAAGAGTTTTCCCCGTGGGGGTGGATGGGGTTTTACCTCTGTGAACTGAGAAAAAAAATTTTAAAAATAAAAATCAACCCATATCCTGCTGCCTGGTGTTAGCCAGGAGTCATCAGCACATCACCTGGAATTGGGAACGAATTCCTTGTGTCAAACTCCTGGATGGCTCCCTCTGATCACCACAAATAATCCCACAAAAAGTTTGCTGTGTCTCAACCCCAGCCAGGGCTGATGTGGTTCAGCTCTGCCCTCCCCAAGAGCAGCAAATTCCAGGATGAGGAAGAGGATGGTGACCTGGACATTGCTGGGGGAGGCCCAGAACTCCCTTGGGATGTGGAACACACCTGGGATTGCAGGTGGGAGGTGCTGGGATTGATCCCACCCTGCCAGGACCTGCTCCCACAGCACCAGAGATTTCCCTGCTCCCAGGATCCCCCAACCCAGGGATGCTCATCCCTCCCCTCAGACCCCAAATCCCTCAGTTCTCTGGAACATCCCCAACTCCAGACATCTCACTCTCCAAGCAGGGGAGCAGCCCCATTTCCAGCTTCCCTGAGGATTATCCTGATTTTTTCACCCCCCTCCAGCCTGTGGGGCTCCACAAATCCACCCCTGGATGTGCTGGAGGCTCCTCCAGCCCCCAGGAAGGGCAGATTTTGGCTGCTTTTTCCATGGCAAACACCACAAACTCCCATTTCTCCCACGGGGAACACCAGATCCCACCTGGAAGAGCCCAGAATGAGGAGAGGGCAGCTCCAATCCCATCCAGGGTGGCTGCCCCACACCACAGCTTGGATTAATGTGGTATTAATCCCTCATCCCTGCCTTTTCCTCCTCAAAATCTGCCCCAGCAGAGCCTCTCCAAGGCCTCCAGAGTGGGAAAAAATAGGTCAAGAGCTCAAAAAAAAAAAGTATGGGGAGCATGGAAATATCCATGGGTCATCCCAAAAGCAGGAGCCACAGCCTCCTCCAAACAAATCAACCCAAAATAATCCCAGGACAAAGGAAAATCTTGCCTGGGGTATTTGGAAGTGCCTCATTTACCAGGTATTTCACTTTGTGAGGATGGAGTTTTTAATTCCAGCCTGGATGCTCCAGCTGCCCAAAATCAGCTGAGGGATTTTCCACCTGGATCAGAGCTTTGCATGGGGTTTTACCTTCCAAAAAGAGAAAAAATACCTGAAAAACTACATTAAAGCAAGAACTTTGCATGGCAAGAGGGAAGAAGGGAATTTTTATCTTCCCTTTTCCCTCCGATCCTTTTGGAGGGTGGAAAGAGGTTGGGAAGGGCTGGGAAAAAAAGGTAAAAAAAAAATTAAAAAAATAAAAAGGAAGATTTTTTACACTAACCTCATAAAAATGACATCGTCACATTCCAGAATTAGAGCCATTAAAACAACACACAGGGATATTTTTAGCTGGATATTAACAGTAAATGATGCCATATTGAGGAGCACTTCCACCAGCCCAGCCCTGGCCTGGCTTAACCAGAACCAAATGGCTCCAAGAGATCCAAAGGAACTAGAAAAATATGACACAATTCCTCACAGGAAAAAGAAGAAAAAAA
>VZTR01021088.1:292577-304083 GCA_013400775.1 Chaetops frenatus | reverse complement strand
GACATCGACCTGTTGGAGCAAGTTCAGAGACCACCTAGCTGATATGAGGGATGGAGCACCTCTGCAATGAGGGAAGGCTGAGAGAGTTGGGGTTGTTAAGCTTGGAAGAGAGAAGGCTTTGGGATGACCTAATTTGCAGCCTTCTAGTACCTGAAGGGAGCCCACAAAAGATGGAGAGAGACTATTTACAAGGGGGAGTGGCTTTCTTGACAGAAGGCAGGGTTAAATTGGATATTTATCGGGAAGAGGTTTTTCCCTGTGAGGGTGATGAGGCCCTGGCACAGGTTGCCCAAAGAAGCGCTGTGACTGCCCCATCCCTGTAAGTGATGGAGCTTGGAGCAACCTGGTCTAGTGAAAGGTGTCCCTGCCCATGGCAGAGGGACGGAAGCAAGATGGGCTATAAAGACCCTTCTAACCCAAACCATTCTATGGTTATATGAATGATTGAACAGACACAGGTGAGAAGCCAGAATGTGCTGGGCAGGGAGTCTGCTTGGCTTCTGACTTCAGCATGTGAGGGAGCCTGACATTCTGTTCACCAATCTGTTTCCCATAGTATAAGGAAACCAATCTGTTTCCTTTAGTATAGGGAAAATATTCCCGCAGGAAAAAGAGCCCCTGTTAACTCTTAAGGCCCAGCCTGCAGACCTGGGTAAACAGCAGATTGTCTTCTCAGGGAGGAGTAATTACACAGCAATCACAGTCTTAAAATCCCCTGCCCTGTGGTGCCTAGAATACCAAAAAATACCCAGATTGAGCTGTTGGGAATTTTCAGCCTAGATGTTTAGCTGGGGAACACTTGAGCTGTAGCTACAACTTGATACTCTGGAATACAGCAAACTGCTTTGGGCTGAGCCTGGTGTTTGTTGTACAGTCCAAACAGTACCAGGGCCCCCTGGGCCACTGATGCCCAGGCTCTTGTACCACAAATACGTATACCTGCCTTGTTCTAGGAACTATGCAGAGGATTCTGCTGAAGATGAAGGTGAAGAAGTTGAGGAAGCTTCTGATGAACCAGATGTTGAGGAGGAAGAGGAGGAAGAAGAAGACTATGAAGTTGCTGGACTAAAATGTAAGGCTTTGACCGTGTATGGAAATAACAGCAAATAGAAACCCTCCTGCCCTCAGTGGCTGAAGTACTGATCCTCTTTGGGACTTGTGCTTTTCCTGATGCAGAAGAGGTATAAACCCTGGGAAGGGGTCACAGGGGAAGGCTGTGGCTGTGCTGCGGTTACTTGGGGAGCTGGAGTAACCCCTTGTCCGTTTGTGATGGGGTCAGCACTAGCAAAGATTGAAACTGTTCACCGCCCAGTCGCTCCCTGGGGACACTGATGACACTGTTCCAAGGGCTGAGAGGGGTCAGTAGAGACTGCACTGGGATGGGGGGATCAGCAGAGCCTGCAGAACGGTGGCAGCACCAGCAGTTCCTGGGATTGGCAGCCTCTGTGCCTACAGGATTTGTTGTACACTGGAAGCTGTTTAAATGTTTATGGAGCTCTCACCACAGCCCCCTCTCCTTTCTTTTCTTTTTCCCACCAGTTTATAACCCCTTGAGTGCAGGACTTCTAGCGATTTGGTAAGGAGGCATTTTGAAATAGGAGGACTAGCACTTCCTCTCTTTATTCCAGTGGGAAGGCACAGTGCTCCAGGGGTAGTGTGGCCTGGATCACCAGCACCCTTTGATTGCATACAGAGACCACTTGGGATGCATAACTGGAGCATTCCTGGGCAGCTGGGAGGAATGAAAGACTATTTTCTAGACTCCTCAGTGTCTGCTTCTTCACCTGAACATATGTGTAGTATGTGTATTCACTTTGGTTTTAGGGGAGTTTGATTCAGTCTCAGTTGGGCAACTTGCTGCACTGAAAAGCTCAGTCTGGGAATGGCACACTGCCAGCATTTGCTTTCTGTCAAACTGTCCTTGACTGACAAATAACTGCAGATTGTCTTAAACAGAGGAGATGGAATCCAGAGACTGGGACTCAGAGGATTATCCCATGTTCTTTTTAGGGTTTCCATCCAGGCCTGAGCCTTGATTCCCTTGCTTTATTCTGGTTTCAGGGAAGCTCACTGATACCACAGCTATGCACACAGCTTGTTGTCCTACTGCGTATCCATGTCCACACTTGGAGTGTGTTCAGCCTGTGGTGCATGGCCAAGGCAGGAGCTGAGCCAAGCTTTCCAAACAATAGCAAAAGAGGGTTATAGTCACTAAAAATAAAGTGCTAAATGCAACCCCTGGCTTTAAAGAACATTAACATGGAAAGGTCACTATGGAAAACTTTTGTTTTAATAGAGAAGTCACATTGATCCTCATGGCGTTTATCCTGAGGGATCTAACATAGAATGTTGGATTGTCAGACATTTAGCATGTGCTGCACGCTTGACACACAAGCGGAGTGACAGCAGGCGAACGTCCCATGGCCCCACTGCATGCCCAGCATGGGGGGCCCAGCATGATGATTTATATGACAGGGCTGGATCAGAGGCTGCAGCTGAGGTATCCAGCTGGATACAGCTTGCTCAAGGACTTGGGATCAGGTGGAAGGGGTTTGACTTGGGAAGGCAAACACATTCTCCTCATACAGAGAGTCATGGGAGAAACTTAAGACAAGGGAGTGCATCAGCATGCTTGTGTTGCCACTGGTGTGGAGCTCTGACGGGCAGACTCCCACAGGCAAGTGCCTTTCTGTAGGATGTAATGTGGCAGCCCCAGTCTTGGGGAATAAAATCCCATTGTTTCCCACTTGCAGCACGTGGAGCAGTTCCCAGCTGTGGTAACTCGACACTCCCCAGCACACAGTTCCCTTCTCAGGGGGTCTTACCAGCTGGCTTATCCCACTGTGTGGGCCACTTGGAAAAGCACCCATCCCCAGAACTGTGAGGAGCAAAGGGCAGCAGAAAACTGAGGAAACTCCAGGTTTCTGCTCCCAATGTTTTCACAGGGTATGTTGCAGTGCTGTTTGAGACAACTGTCTGTCCTTGCATTGCGTGCCTGTCTCTCCCTCAAGCCTTGATGTGTTGGGATCTCTTGGTACTGCAGGCAGAGGGGTTTGCTGTGACCTGCAGTGGATGATCCAGGAGCTCCCAGGTCTCCCTTGGAGCTTGAGGATCTGCTGTGTGTGAGTACCCTTTAGCAGCAGGCTGTTGTTAGCCATGGCCTCTTCAGGCAGGAGGTGATGACCCACAGATCCTATCTGAAGGTGTGAGAGTGCAGCTGACATGAGGCCAGGTGGTCCCTGGGCTCACCAGCCTCAGCAAGGCTCAGCCTGGTGTGGGAGGCACAGGGCTAGTGGTGTCTGCTCCCAGATGCACCCAGACGTCTAAGCCCATGGCTTATCTGTTTCAGTGAGGCCCAGGAAGGCAGCCCGGGGCAAGCAGGGCTCCATGTACTCCTCGAGGCAGGGAAGGCACCAGAGGAAGAAGCAGACACTGCACCCTGTGCGGGGACCCCGGCAGCGCACAGCACCTGTCAATGGTGCAGACATCGATGAGCTGGTAAGAGCCAAATTGCTCCCTGGAGACTGCTCACATCGTGAGTTCTAAACCAAACAGGTGGCATGCTTCCTCCCATCTCTTTGCAGAGAAATTCCCTGAATCCTAGTGGAAGCCTGGGCTGGGCTAGGTTAACAAAGGGGATGTATCGTTAAGGGCCTGCTGGAGACGGAGCACAGATATGCCAGGCATCCCTCCCCAGCCGCTTTCACACATTTTCCCCTTGAGCAGCAGGCAGCCTGCAGCTTGTTAAAGGGTTTTAAATAGTATCCATATGTCTCTGCAGAGAGGTGGGGGAACTGATGGGGTCCTGGATGGCCAGGGAATGCCAGCAATGCTGGACCCTTGCTCCCCAGCCTTGGCCATTTTCTGACAGTTGTTGTCTGTATGGTCTCTCCCCAACTTTCAGGATATAATTTGGCTGGTTTAGGTTTCACTTGATATTTAAAGAATAAAGCCATAGGCTCCTGCACAGAGCAGTCTGTGTGTGCTGGGTGGGGGGAGCTGCAGTGACTGTCTGTGGGGAGCAACACGCCATGGGGGATGCGTGAGGATACTCCAGCCCCACAGCCACGTCACAACACCCTGCCCATCTGCCATCTGTCCCGTGACCAGCACTAGTGGTGCTAGTGTGTCCTGTCACTCTTATTGCTCACGGTCTGTGGGCTCATTGCTGCTCATGCTAGGTCTGGGGGACTGGCTTATGGTCTCTATTACACACTGCGGGGCAAGCAAGCCGAGCATATGCAGCCACAGCCAGCACAGAGGGATATTTCAGTGGGGAAAATCTTACTGAAACAGCACACTGGCTCAGAGAAGAGAACTCTGCCAGGATTTATAATTTGTCCTGGGAAGAGACTGGAGCTGGGTCAGAATAGTGAGTGCCCTCTGCTGTGGAGCCTTCCTGTCATTCAGTGTTTCCTTAGCAGTGATGCCCCCCCACGAGCTGAGAGAGGGGATGTCCTCATGCTGGGTGTGACCTGTGCTGGGTCCCTGGGCACATGACTGACCTTGTGCTGAGCCTGCGTGGGGACAGCAGCACTCCGGGCACCAGCTGCTCCCTGGGATTTGAAATGGCACAGTCAGCTCTGCCAGGGCAGAACAGCAGCACAAATGCTTCTCCGTCTGTCTCAAGTGCTGCCCGCCACAAGCTCAAGAGAAGGCAGGGAGAGGGAATTCACATTCTCCATTTGCTGGCATTTATTTTTTGGCTGCTTGTTGTGGCCATATTGTCTTTGAACTTATTTTGAAAAAGCCACCTGCCACCAGAGGAGAGCTGGGCAGTTTGTGAGCTGTTCCCCACCAAGCTCCTGAATGGGGCTCCTGTCCTGAACCTAAGCGGCTGCTGCGTGTCATAATCACAGAATGGCCTGGCTTGGAAGGGGCCCTAAATGCATCCCATTCCAACCCCTCTGCCATGGGCAGGGACACTTTCTACCAGACTAGGTTGCTCCAAGCCCTGTCTAGCCTTTCGTTGAATACTTCCAGGGATGGGGCAGCCACAGCTCCTCTGGGGAGCCAGTGCCAATCCCTCACCATGCTCACAGGGCAGAAATGTCCTGGCTGTGCTAAGAACCAGCTGCTTTGGCCTCAGGGCTGCTGGCTGAACCTGTAGCAGTTTCTTCCTTTTACCACCCTTGCCCTTTGTGTGGGTAGGTCCTTCAGACAAAGAGGACGGCGCGTCGCCAGAACCTCGAGCTGCAGAAGTGTGAGGAAATCCTCAGCAAGCTGATCAAGTACCGCTTCAGCTGGCCCTTCAGGTGAGGGCAAGTGGTGTCTTCCTCCTCTTCCTCTGTGGGTAGGACTGACTGCAGGCAGTGTGGGGGTGTGGACTGGCTGTGGTGCAGTCCTGCCAGATCCACCTGGGAGACTCAGGGCCCCAAAAGCAAGTCATATCTGGGAAGAAGCTGCTCCGGAAGTAACCACCATGTTCTCAGTCGTCAGCTGGACTGAAGACATGGTGCCCTTCTGAGGTGACAGGCAAGGGGCTGGTGCAGGAGGTAGATGTTTTCTGCCGCCCCCAGGATTTTTGGAGCGCTGAGGTGCTGTGACTGAGGGAAGGTATGGACCTTCGCCATGCCTGAAACAGCTTCCTGGGCTCCTGTGCTTCCCGTTCCTGTGCCATAGGCTGATGTATCTGTAACACTGTCGAGGTATCGCTTGGGCTTGTTGCACCACCTTGGGGCTGCAGGTCACGGGTGCCACAGGGGCCAAGGGAGGGGTGGGACCCCACTTCTCTGCAGGGGTGCCGGGGTCAGCCTTCCCTTCCTATCCCTGTGGCCCTTCCTTTGGCAGGGAGCCAGTGACCACAGAGGAAGCTGAAGACTACTTTGAGGTCATCAGCAACCCCATGGACTTCCAGACTATGCAGAGCAAGTGCTCTTGTGGCAATTACCGCTCGGTGCAGGAGTTCCTCTCTGACATGAAGCAGGTGTTCTCCAATGCTGAGCGCTACAACCAGAACGGGAGTCACGTACTGTCCTGCCTGGAGAAGACAGAGCAGTGTTTGATTGACATGGTGCACAAACACCTCCCAGGCCACACGTATGCGCGCAGGAAACGCAAGAAGCTCTCTACCAGGTGCCAGGGACTGGAGGAGCAGGAAGGGGACAGTGAGTCAGAGCCCCTTGAACATTCCCGGGGGCGGAAAAGGAAGAAATGAGGGATGGGGAGACTAGGGGGCAAGCCAGAACTGGAGCCGGCCTTCTGGTGCTGCCAGGCAGTCGGGTGGGTTGTTTGGAGGGAGTTGAGAAGCAGCGGGCACTTCTCTATTAATCCAGCCTTCCCTTGGGCCCATCCTAGTTTTAATTTTTTTGCAATTTCCTCAAGTATTTGGTCATCCACTGAGTGGTGATGACTTAATGCTTCTTCCAAAATCCACAAAGCTCTTCATGAGTCTGTCCTGCCAGGAGGGGAAGGTGAGAGGGCAAGGGGAGGGCCTGGCCAAGCTTGGCTGGGCAAAGGAACACCAACCTGCTCCAGCTCAGGCACTGTTGGTTTCCTGGAAGGAATCGTTTTCCTTGCCTCTGCAAGCAGCTGGAGCGTGGTGGGACCATGTGCTGCCAGTCATGTGCGGGGGGGGGATCGTGTTGCACCACAGAAGGACTGGGTGCCATCAGGCCAATGGGCTCCTCGGGCTTGTATGTATATATTTATATGGTGTTAATTTTGAGCCCCAGTTCCAGGCTGCGTGGGGTGAGCAAGCACTTAGGTGTACTGTGGTCTGGCTTTCATCAGCATCCCAACACCACCTGCTCTGAGGTGTTCCTGCTTTCCCCTCTCCATGTGGAGCAATCCCTGCAGGTCTCAGTCCAAGGAGGGCTCTGAGCTCAGCTCCCCACCTGTACACACCAAGAGGAGGCTCCCTGCTCACCTGGACCTGCATACAGTCATGCAGCCCTTTGGAAGCCCCGAGTGCCAGCAGCAAACTGGAAAGTGTGGGTGTCTGCACAGCCCAAGGAGAGCTCTAAGGCCAGAGGAGCAGCAGCAATGTGCTGTGTAACTTTTTAAATTAATTTTTTTAGTTGAAAGTGGCTTGTTTCTAGCTGTGATCTTGTACAAAGAACACCTGTAAGATACCCGTGTCTTGCTTTGGCACATGTACAGTTTATATAAAATAGTGTTTGCTTTATATCTTCCCCCTCTTTAAAACTCATTAACAGGTGTTACATCAGGGGACTTTTGGGGGGGAGAGAGGGATCCCAGTCCCTCTCAGCCACACTCTCACAACATTTCATATTAACAGCCTTGTTCCTGTGCCATGGCCCAGCACCAGCTCCTGCTGCCCCAGATGCTGACTTTTCCCTAAGGAAAGGGTTTGTTTTCTCATTCTCTCTTCCTCTCCATCATGACAGGTTTGGATCATACAATCAGGGCGTGAACTTCTTATCCCAGAATTGTTTGGTTTGGAATAAATGGGCCACAAGGCTGTTTAGTGCTGGTTTTGTAACAGCAAAGCAGAAGCAGCTGTTGTAGCTCCTGGGATTTGAGAAGAAAAGAATCATCAATTACAAATTGCAGCCTAGTTTTGTGAACTTTTTAGGTTTGGGGTTTTTTAAACAGGTACTTGTTTTCAGTTCTGGACTGTCAATGACTGCAGATGAGGCAGGTTTCCAGCCCCTTCCCTCTTCCCAGCCTCGCTCCCTGCCCCACAGAATAGCACTGACATTTGTATCTCGCACGTCCCTTCAGAGGCTGTTTTGTCATTTCCTAGAGAAGATTTCCTGCAGGTCCTACACGGTGGAGCCTTTGGAACTGCACGTTTTCTAAAATTCAGTGTCATCTGGGGGGAGGGGGTTTCTACAAAGGGCTGTACTTGTAATAAATTGGAAACTTAAGAATAAACATTATGTACTTGTGTTTGTAAATGAGGCGTGTGTGAGTACTTTGCGGGTTCCTGTTCTGGTGTGGTATTGTCTGAGATGGCTCGCCTCTGCCTTCCTAGAGCCACCACTGGACATTTCTGGAGGACGAATGGAGCTTTGGAGTAAAGGAATGGTGAGTCAGGATCGCATCAGCTTCTGGGACTCTGCTGCTGTGCTGCTGCCGTCCCCAGGGACAAGGAACAGGGCTGTGCTCTGCTTGCCCCTGGAGTGGGGAGTGTTCCTTGTCTCCTGCAGGGGGCCAGTGTGAGACTTGTCCTCCTGTTCTATTGAGGGTGACACTGGGTGCTCCTGGAGGGACTGCAAAGGATGATGGGGAGCAGGGATGTCTCACCTCTCTCACACCAGTGGTGCCTGGCTACCCCCAAAGCCTCTTCCCTCATGTTGGGGTGTGTTTTGCAGCCAGAGCCATGCTTGAAGTAAGGATTATTGCTTCTGTGTCCCAGGCCCCCATCCTGATCTCCAGCAGCCCAACAAGGACACTTGCTGCTCCAAGGACAGCATGGCTGGAGCAGTGATGTGCCAGTGCTCATGACAGCCCACAGCTGTGACACAAAGAGTTTGGCCAAAGCTTTGCTTGTTTCTGCTGGGAGGATGAGGGTTCCTGGGTGTCTTTATCCTCCTCACTCTGGATCTGAGCTGGGAGTGTTCCAGCCAGGCCCCATACTGCTGGGCAGAGAAATCCTGATGGGTTTGAGGGCTTGAAGGCTCTTGGCAATGGGCAGATGCTGTTTTCCCTGGAGAAGCCTCACCCCCTCTCCACAGGAGGTGGTTTGGCTTGCTGGCCATGCAATAGGACCTGGGTGAATCTGAGTGACTCCAGCTGGGACATTTCCAGGCCTCAGTGCAGAGATCTCACAGCAGCATCTGCTCCAAGACCTTTTGAGAGACTTGCTTTTTATAGCAGCCCCTCCATGGCATCAGTGTCCTGTGCAGAGCTAAAAATAGCTGTCCTCACACCTGGCAGGGCAGTGTGGGGGCCCGGCAGGCAGCCGGGGCCCTGCTACCACCATCACCAGCCCTGCTGCACCACTGCCTGCAACAAACCATGGGGGCTCCTATGATTGCTGGAGTTCCAGTGTGGCCTTGGGAAAAAGACCCAACTTCAGCCCCCTGGGCTTCCTCATGGCTTAGTTCTCAATAATTAATTAGTAGTCTGAGTAATGGGGGTTTTAGTACATTCACAGAGTACAGTGGCTTTTCTTTTGCTACCAAACCTGGAGGGAGTGTCCATCCATGTGAGGGTGGATAAACTCTATGGCTCAGCAAGTGCCAGGAGTGATGAGACTCCACTTCTCCATGCTGAGCTGGACCAGGACCTCAGAGTGTCCTGGGCCCATTCTCACCCAACTGGCAGCCCCAGCTGATCCTCCACAGCCATCCCAAGCCAGGGTCTGCCCTGTGGGGCCTGGGCAGTGCTGAACTCTACTTGTCTCTTGCTGGGGGTTTTATTGGAGGCAGATGTTTGGTGCCCTTGGGGCTGCTCTAAGGAGGATGGAGATGGGATGCAGGGATGAGCTTGGGTGGGGAGTACAGAGGAAGGCTGAGCCCCACAGCATGGTGTTAAAAGAAGCTGTGACTAGGAGCCAGCAGTGTCCCTGGGCCAGTCCTTCCATGTGACAGCTCTGCTTTGCAACAGGCTCTGTGGAACTGTGTCCTGGCCCTGCTTGGAGCTCAGGACAAGTGGCCTCCAGTGGAGCCAGCTGGGTTGCTGGGGCCGATAGTGGGCAGTGGTGGGTGCCGGTGGCTCCTCTCGGGCCGATAGCAGGGGCCCATTGGGACGGGTTATCTGGGTGAGCACTCCAGAGGCTGCCGCTGCTTGGCAGGCACTGGGTGCTCAAGGACAGCCTGTCCCCAGGGGTGCCGCCAGCCGGGCACCAGCACTGGGCCGTGTGCCTGGTGCGCAAGGTGAACCGAGCTTGCTCTGGGCTTAGCACCCAGGACAGAACAGAGGGAGAACACGTGGCCCTGTGCCCCCTTCCCAGGCAGCCCCCGCCCAGAGCCATGCCCAGCTCCCCAGCTGGACTTTGGAGCCTGTCCCACAGCCAATATTGACTCTCCTGCCCCAGGTCACGGCCCTTTTCTCTGCCCAAAACAAACTTTCCTGAGGCAGCCAAGGGAGCTCCAGAGGCTGCAGCCCACCACTGCTGCGGACAGGTGGGGTCCCTGCCCTGGGCACCATCATCACCACAAGCCTGGGGAAGGGGCTGAATGCCCACACATCCCATGCACAGCCAGGGATACCCAAATCTAGTGAGAGACCCTCGGTGTCCCCCCAGCGACACCACATAGGCACTGGGGATTCCTTCACACCTCATCCACCACACCAGCTCCTGTGGGAGGAAAAGGCTTTTCTCAGCTCAGTGACCCGACTTTTCCTGCTTTCCCAGCATCCCGGGGGTGGCAGGGAGCAGATTAAAGGTGCTTCACTGCATCAGTCCGATGGTGGGTGAGGGGCCCCAGCCCCAGTCCCTGCCCCCACTCCAGCCATAATGGGGTAGCCTTGCCCCTGTCCTCCAGCCACAGTTTCATAGTCTGAACCCTAAGGGCTTCATCAAATGGGGGCCGAGGGCTGTTGGGGTGAGCAGCAGGTGCCAGGATAAGTGCTGGAGAGAGGATCTGTTGCTGGATTGTTGCTCCCTGGGCAAGGGTCGACCCTCCCTGGGGCCCAGCACTGCCCAGCCTGCAGGCTGGCTGTTTAACAGGTAATTAGATGATGGACAAGTCTAAGCAACACTTAGACTTGAAGAGCTGTGTTGCCCCTACAGCTCCTGCCTGTCACAGGCACTGTGCTGCTTATGCCCCTGCCACAGCCCCCTGCCCACTTCTCTTCCCTAGCACTGGGAACCCTGGCACATCCCTGGGGACAGCCAGGAAAACAGCCCCACCAAACCCCTGCAGAGACAAGCTGGCCCCTGCCAGCACCTCAGGATTTCTCAGGGAAGGGTGGGCAGTTCCACGCTCCGAGCCTCTGCAGAGCCACCCTCCTGCCCGCCCTGTGCCCGCCAGCTCCGGCTCCCCCCACCAGCCTCACCAGCACCAGCTGAGGCTTGAATTTCCCTCTGGACAATGGGGAAGGCGAGCTGGGATTGTAACCAGAGCGGGGGATAAATAAAGCTGCCCAGAAGTTTCCATTACCCGCACCTCAGGCTTCTGCAGGAAACATCAAAGCTGAGCCTTCTCTGCCCCAAGGTCCCGTGTCCCCAGCCCATCTCCCTGGCCCCTGGCCTGCCCCCTCAAAGCCCCTCAGCTTGGCACTGAGGTTCTGGCAGCCGATGGCACCAACACAAATCACCTTCAGAGCATGGAGTGGAAAAGATTATACGTAAGTGTGACAGCACAGGAAAACCCTCCTCCTCCTCTTCCTCCTCCTCCTTGCCAGGAGGCAGAAACGGCCCCAGGGAAGCCACGGAGGGGAACTGGATGGAGGCAGCTGCTGGTGCCACGCTCCTGCCAGAGACAGAGGTACCCCGGCATGGCCTGACTTGAAAGCCCCCAAACTGGGGTGGCCTCCCATGGGGGAGCTCTTGACCCCCTGGAACCCCTGCAAACAGCACCAGGCTCGGATCAAATAACACATCCAGGGTTTATTGTTTTTTCCATTTCTCGCGGCTAATGATCAAAAAAAA
>VZTR01021088.1:242463-290301 GCA_013400775.1 Chaetops frenatus | reverse complement strand
AGCCGCCCGGCACTGGAGACACGCGGGCGGGGGAAAGGCAGTCACGCACACACACACACACACACGTGCACTGTGTACATTTACACAGGTACAGATGCACAAGTGCGCGCTCTCGCACACACTAAGGAGCACGTGTTCATGTGCACACACACGTAACACACACACTGACAGACATGCACACGCTGTCTCACATTAATACACACACGCACACATGTCTACATACACGCATGTGCCCACCCTAACGTGCACGTGCCCACACACACACGCACTATCACACATTATCACACACTAAAACACACTAACACACATGCACAGGCACATGCACTACTTACACATGCTAACACACAGACACACCTACACACTAAGGTGCACACGCACACGCACCTTAACACGTGCCCATACCGTGTGCATGTCCATGTGTACACACATACACTCACATGCACATGCCCATGCACATATACACCAGCACAAACGCGGTAACACACACACACACGCACACACAAGCACACACATACACTAACACATACAGATAGACACACGTGCACATCCTCACACTGCCAGCCAGGCCCCGCACACCCGCAGGGCGTGCACTAGCACATGTCTGCACACATACACCTGGGCACAGGCCCACATGTTACCTCACGGCTGCCCAGACCCGCCGGGTGCTGCCAGGCCCCTGTGTGCCTGCAGGATGATGCTGAGCACACCTGAGCACACCCCAGGCCTTGTCCCTGGAGGAGGGACCATCTCCCCACAGGGTGACGTCCCTCAGTTTGAGAACACCAACTGCCCCTTTGGTGCCACCACTGAGAACAGGGGAACTCACAGCACGCGGCACAGGGTGCCTGTGCTCCTGGGTTGGGGACGTGGTAGGGGAGTAGTGACTCCGGGAAATGGCTCAGCTCCAGTGCCCACAGCACAGGCTGGGAGAGCCATGTCCCCAGCTGAATGACAATTCAGGGCAGGCACATGGCAGGGGACAGCAATGTCACTGTAAGGCCAGGGCAGCTCCTGGGAGATGACACAAGTCAGGGTGGTCAAGCTGGGGCTGCCAGACCCCAAAATCCAATGTCCCACTCAAAGGGTGACAAATTACATCCAAGGCACGGGGTGACAGCACTCCCTAAGGACAGGCTGTCCTGCCTAGGCCACCTTCCCAAGGTACCAGCAGCAGCCCCCCACTCCTGGGAGCTGCCCATCCCAGGTCAGCCCAGGCTGTGCTGTGCCATCTCCAGCACCCCTTTTGGAGCAGCTCGTCCACGCCAGGGGTGCCTCAAGTGTCCTTTGGGACACCCGGCATCCAGCGCCTGGCTGGCACCAGCAGGTCCGGGCATCCCACCATTCCCAGGCATTCCTATAGCCCTGTGACTTCTTTACTAACAGCATAACAACCTGTCAGCGCGGCCCCTAATCATTGACACTCACTGTGCAGGATCCAACCATCCCGGTCAGGCGCTATAGGGAAATTCCATGGGGGCTGCTTATCGGCCAAGTAGGAGTGGGAGATAAGGTGTCGCCTTGGAATTTCCCTCTAACGTGGCGTGACTGCACACTGGGCTCCGAGGCCCTGGGAAAAGGGTTAATGGGGGATATCTGGGATTATTTGGGATGTTGGGAGGGCTTTGTCACCTTGGGCACCCACTCTGGGGTGTTCCAGAAATCACTGTCCCATATGCCCAGTGACACGGAGCAGCTTCAGGGGGCTTTGTGCCAAGGGTTAGGGCCACATGCTCTAAGAAATGGCTGTTTTGGGGATATTTTGTGCTGTGGTGCATTCCTGGGGACAAATTGTCACACATGGCTGAGCAGTAAAGTGATGGGGATGGAGGTGGCACCTGCAGTGTGCTGGGACCTTTCCCTGGCTCCCTCATCCCTCTATCCCCAGACCCAGGGTGTGTGTCCTGTGTGAGGTGAGGGACCCAAGGCTGTCACTGCCACCATTCCAGGGCACCCCAAACACAGCTCTGGCCACTGAGACTTCCCTTCAGGGAACTGTTTGCTGAGGAGAGCTGGGAAGCATCACCTGGAAAACCTGAAACGTCTCTGACCCAGCCCTGGCTGCCCAGTGAGGGTCCTGGATGGGCAGTGGGCACAGGCAGGGGCTGGATGAGACCCGAGGTTCTAGCTCCATCTTCCTGGTTCATCCCCATGGGTGCCCTCCACCTGGACTGTGAAAGGTTAAGGGGGGTTGGGGGGCACAAATAAATATATTTTAATTTAATTTTATTTTAATATGTAAAACTGTTGCTCTTGGCTCCTGTTACTAAAACCTGGCCAAGAGCAACATAAGGATTTTTGGAATCAAGAGGCTCCTTGTAGAGGTGCGGCTGCCCCTCACCCCTGCACCTTGGGGTGCACCTCCCTCACCCCACCCTCCTCAGGCACCCCATGGTGCCCAAGCCCTGCCTGAGCCTCAGGGACCTGTAGTGGCAACAGCAAAGGAACCCTCCCGGAGCTTCATCCCAGGTGGGCAGGGGCTACCGGGAGGCACCACCAGCACCCCAAGCCTTGCCCTTGCATTGCCCCACTGCCTATGCGTGATGGAGAAGGGACCTGTCCCTGCCTCCCGCACCCCTGGGGAACCCGGGGACGGTGGGGAGGGCCAATGCAAGAGTGAGGACATCCTGGCCACGCACAGAAGCCGAGATCTCCAGCACGTCTGGGAGCCCCACAGTGAAAACAAGAACCCCAGGTAGAGCAACACAGAGATTTACGGTCTTGGAAGTGGCCCTGCACTGTGGATCCAAGATCAATAGCAGAAAGAAAGGGGTCTCAGAACTGCACAGGAATCCTGCCCGAGAAGCGGCCAGGCAGGAGAGCGGGACGGATCGCCGGAGCCCGGGAGCCTGTGGTTCCTGGCAGAGCTTTGCCCCATTTCCTTTCTTCCCGTCAACAGTGCCTGAAACCTGTGCGAGAGCCTCGGCAAGGGGAGGGGATGGAGGGAAAAAATCCACTGGCTGCGCCCCCGGGTACAGGGGGGCTGCAGCAGTGCCCCTCTGGCCAGCCATGGGAGGCGGGGAGGGTGTCTTCCTGGGGAGAAGGGCTTGGGGGATCCCTCCCCTTGGCACCAGAGATGGGGACAGCCCTGGTGGGAGTCAGGGAGGGGGCAGTGGAGGTGGGGAGGAGGTGATGGAGCAGAGGAGGGGATGGTGGAGCTGGAGAAAGGGTGATGGAGCAAGAGAGGAGGCAATGGGTGTGGGGAGAGGAAGGGGAGAGAGGATGGGGAAGTGGAACTGGGAGAGTGATGGAGTAGGGAAGAGAGTTATGGAGGTGGGGAGGGAGCAGTAGCGTAGAGGAGAGGGTGATGAAGCTGGAGAGGGGGGCAACAGAGCCTGGGAGAGGGTGATGGAGCAGGGAAGGGAGTGATAGAACTGGGCAAAGGAGAAGATGATTGATCCAGGAAGGAGGTAATCGAGCTGGGGAAGGGCAATGAAGGCTGGGAGGGGTCAGCATGGCAAGGGAGGGGGCAATAGAGCAGGGGTGGGAGTAATAGGGCAGAGGATCGGAAGATGGAGTTGGGGAGCAGGCAATGGATTTGGGAAGGGGGTGGTGGAACTGTGGCAGGACTGTGGGTGCTGCTCTGCCCAGCCTTGGCCAGGGCAGCAGGACTTGTTGCAGGGAGGTGAGGAGCTCCATGCCAGCACGGCCCTTGCCTCTGCCCTGCCGAGCCCCCAGATCTCCCGTGGTTCCAATTCCCACCAGTGCCACGCTCGTAGAGAGAGGCAGGAGCTGGGGCAGGGAGAGGAATCCACCTCGTGGGGACAGCCTGTGTCCAGGGTGAGCCAGTGCTCCGGGCACTGCTCCTGCCAGCTCAGAGGCGGAGATGGCACAGTCCTGCAGGGGTCTGGGAGGGATAATTTTCCCTTCCTGAAGAATTTCACAGGAATAGCTGCGCAAAAGGCCAGTGGCTTCAGTTACAAAGGGATGCCAGTGCCAGGACGGATGGGCTAGCGAGCAGGTGGAGGGGTCCATCCTGGGAGCAACCCATGAGGCTGTGGGCTGGCACCCACCCTGGCCAGAGAGGCAGATGACCCCTGCCCCGGCCATCATCTCCTTGGGGACGCCAGGAACACCACCAGGAGTGATCCTCAAGCCTGAGCTCCTCCTACCCCTGGGCACAATCCTGTGTGATGCCAATGCACATGTGTGTGCAACAGACTGTGCCCACCATAGGGCAACTGATCTCTCTGCCTCGGCAGGTTCTGTGCCACGGGCAGGTGCAGGAGGGGGAGAAGATGGGGATTTTGGGGTCTGGTCTCCAAACAAGCAAGTGGAGCACAAACAGTGTCCCCAGGCAGTGTCTCCAGACAGTGTCCCAGTCACCTCCTGGTCTTTGGTTCCCTGTGGGTGTTTGTGGTTACAACCCAGCCCATGGTGGAGGACACTGTGGCCAGGACTCAGGGACACAGGCTGACATGTATGACATTACCAGGGATGCTCTCTGCAGCCTTTTCACCTCATCAACCCACAGCTGGGGAGTTGTGGGTCCTGATGCCAGCCAGCCCCCCACTCCCCAGCACTGGCCTCAGGATCACTGGGCCATGACATCCCCATTCACACAGCAGTGACATGAAGCAGGGAGGAGACACACGACTCAGGGCATGTCCTTAACCCCAGGATCCCTGGGAGTCTGAGGGACCGGCACAGGGATGGGGACCACATGCAGCTGTGGAACTCAGGGGATGGGGCAGGAGGACAGTGGTGTGTCCCAGGGGAGCCCTGGTGGGATAACAAGGGATGAGAAAGGACAATGGCCCCACCTCACCCACAGTATTTCAGCTGCTGAGTGTGGTGGCAGCACAAGGGGCTGCTTTCAGCTTCTGGCGGTACTGAGACACTTGTCCCCAGCAGTGGGGACCTCGCCCATCAAAGGGGAACCTGGATTGAGCCATGTCCCACCCTCAGCCACCTCGTTCACCCCTGCAGACCCCTTCTAGGGGAACAGGAGCCAGGTGAGCCCTGGCAGCAGCCATTCACTCTGAACCCTACTGATGGCAGCAGCTGCAGATCAGAGCAGCTGCTTGAGAGAGGCAGGTGAAGGGTTGGAGCTCCCTCCCAGCTGGCTCAGCCCCAGAAAGAGGTGCTCATACAGACCCATGCTGGGCCATGGGGCCACCATGTGCCCCCAACTGATCTTCAGCGCCCACCTCTGTTTCCTGGCAGCCCAAGGATGGGCCAAGGAGGTTCCTTGTGCTGGGAGCAGGCTCTGAGGTGCTCCCAGACAACATCCCAAGCCAGCACAGGAGCCCTTTCACTCCCAGCCCTGCTGGCCCCCAAAGTGAAGTTTCTTCCCCAGGACCCCCCTCTTGGGGCGGGTGCCGGCACCAGGTCCTGGTGCTCACATACACACTCAGCCCTTTCTTCAGCCTCAGCCACAGGCTCGGTGCTGGCAGGAGGCTCCATGCTGCACAATGCGCCTCCTTGTTCGCCTGGCCCAGGGCTGGCTTGTGGGGAATGGCAGGGAATCGCCTCCGTTTCCTGCTGGAGTTTTATTACATTCACCATATAAATAAATAAATACGATCCAGAGGAGAAGGGGAGAAGCACAGGGCGGGCTGGAGCCAGGCAGGACGTGGGCTGGGACTCAGCCCCACAGCACCAGGGCTGGGGGCACCCTGGGAGGGGGCAGGACATGACCCACAGCAGCTGTGTCCTGGATTGTCCATGCTCCTTGGTCCCTCATGCCTTTCCAAGGAGCAGCAAAATCCAGGAGGCAACTGCACAGTCAGGGAGTGTGGCCACCAGCCCTGCTACTTGACTGGAGCAGAAACCTTCTCCCAAGCAGTTTGGGAAGACTGAGAGCCCCCTCAAGCCCTGCCACTTCCTGATGAATTGCTGTGTCACACTGAATGATGCCATGGGCCAAGAACCTCCAGGTTCAGGCTTTTACAGAATCACAGGCTGGACACAGTCAAAGCAGCCCCTGGGAAGGAGGCTGCTTACAGAGCTGAGCCCCAGCCCACCATATGCTCGAGGAGCAGAGAGGACTCTTGGAACCTGCTGGAAATGGTTTTATCACACCACTGACTTGGCCACTGCCATTGCACACTTGGTTGCCAAAGACCAACCACACATCTCCAGTGCAACCTCAAGGCTGTGTCACCTGTCACCTCCCCTGGATGCCCCACAGCCATGGAGGGCTTTCTCCAGTCCTCACCTGCTGGCAGTGCCATTGGTGCTGTGGTTCTCCAGCTGCATGGACCAGGAGGAAGAATCCTGGGTTTTCCAGGGCTCTTGGGTTGGGTTGCTGTCAGCTCCCCAGCACAACTGGGCCCAAGTGCAGGGAGAAGGCAGGAGCGGCCCCAACTGCTGCTCTCTGTCTCTGATACCTCTGGGTGAGCATTTCTCCTCCCAGTTACTGGACAGAGTTATCAGTGCTGGGAAGCCCCATATTGCATTTCTCCCTTTCTTCTGAGGCCCCAAACACCTTCCAGTAGGCGGCATCCCAGTCTATGGTAGGAAGTTGGAACAAGAGGATCTTTTAAGGTCCCTTCCAATCCAAACTACTCAGACCCCATGGAAACGGCCCCATGTTCAGGCATCATTCTGCTCTGGACAAACCATCTGGCACCAGCATCCTCCTCCCTGAGCTGGTTCCTCCTTGAGTACTACCTCTTCTCCTCCCCATGTGGAGCACACAAGGAGATCCTCACCTCTCACCTGGCCAGGGAGTTGCTACAGTGCAACAATTCCATCCCCACCTTCCCTGGGCCCTCTCTGAAGAGGAGCTGCTGTGGATGAGCTGCTGCTCAGGGACCTGAAATCCCCAGAGCCTTATTTCCCAAAGAACAGAGCCTGATGTCTTGGCAGGGCCAGCTCAAGGAACATGGAATTTTGACAGGTTTAGGGCAAAGAATTTTCTGCTCTGCTGGAGATGGACCCAGAGGCCTCCTGCACCTCTGCCTCCCATCACCCACAGGGTTTGGGTTCATGTACAAATGGGAGGTTCTTGATGGGTCACGCTGCTCTTCATGTTGACCAGCTGGTCAGATGGGCTCTGACACCCCTCAGGGATCAGTAACACCCCTCACCTGCCTGGCCCCCCCAAAACACTCCACTGAGAAGTTCAGACCTGATCCCAGTCTCCCTGGGGGAGATGGGATTTAGGCACAGCAAAGAATTACACCCCAGATGATCCAAGTGTGTTCCAGAAAAGCAAGGTGACCTCTTGCCATTCCCTGCAGCCCCACTCAGACCAGTCAGGAGCATGTCAACCCTCCCAGCTCCCTGAGGCACCTGTCCATTGGGGCAGCACTGGAGCAGGCAGAGAGATGGAGGGGTGCAGTCCACCAGGGAAGGACTTTGTTTTTTTGAATATTTTCAGAGGTGTCGGTGTATTAAGGGTGTTTTTGAGATAGAAGTAGGTCATGCTGGTGCCACTCCAGCACAAAGTTTAACAAGGAAAGCAAGCAGCACCATGGTATGTGAGCCAGCTGCTCCTTTTCCAAAGATTATCTTCACAAGATGGGGCAGTACCTTGTCAGGTCTATTATCATCATCATCATGGCACCAGGAGCTCAAAGCAGCAACTTGGAGTGAAAACCCTCAGGTATGTCAAACAAAAACACGATTCCCCATTTGCTGGCTAATCCTGTTCTCCTTGAGGGAAAAAACCACAAAGCTCCCAGACTTATTCAGCCAAACTCAGCACTTTTGGGTTTTGCTGATGCCGTCTAAATATAGTTTGTGAGAAGCAAATAATCTTTCAAGGATTTCTGCTACCTCCATCTCTCATCACCTTGTTTAAAGGTCAGCGGCTGTGGTGAGGGCTCACTGGCATCATTGGGCAGGAGCCTGGAGATGAGGAAATGAGCTTTTTGATGTGTCACCAAGGCTGTGAGCTGAGTCTCCCATCCCTGGGCTCCTCCAGCAGTGCTGGGGTGGGCTCTGGGGTGGCTCCTCTCTGTCCCCATCTCCAATTCCAGCCTGTCCCTCTCCTAACCCTCCAAATAGTACCAATTTCCATCGTGTGCTGGTCACTGGAGGAGATGGGGAGGGCAAAAGCTGTTACTGGGGAGGCCAACAGCTGGAGGCAATATCCCTGGAAGTGTTCAAGGTTAGGTTGGATGGGGCTTGGAGTAACCTGGTCTAGTGAAAGGTGTCCCTGCCCATGGCAGGAATTTGGAACTAGATCATCTTTAAAGTCCGTTCCAACTCAAACCACTCCGTGATTCCATGATCTCATCTCAGAGCAGCACCTGATGACAAATCTCAGCTTCCCGAATGCCCTGTTGAGTCTCTTCCCCTGATATTCAACCTGCATGTTCCTGCTTGTGCCCTGCCCAAGGGCACCCTGAGTTATCTTTCCCCTCTCTCCATCCCTAATCCTGCCCTGTTCCATGTGAAAAGAGCCATGGGCAGGGAGTCGGTGCTGGCTGGCAGAGCTGAAGGTCCCACCAGCTCTCCATACTCCCAAAATCCAGGGCTGGAAAACAAACATGCCTCCAGGTCTGCAGCAGAACCTGGCCTGAGGGAACACCACATCCCATGGCCTGAGGAAATGCCAAATCCTATCACCCCGCTGTGGCTGCCTGAGGGTTGTGTTGGCAGCACTGAGGGCAGAACCCAGCTGCCTTCTTAGGTGAGTCCAAGTGTCTCTGCAGCCAGCTTATGGCTCCCAGTACTACAGGTTTGCTGCAAACACCCCAGGAGCAGCAGTGAGGTGTCTAAATGGGATTTGAGTTATCTGCATGCCACAGGGGAAGGCCTTGGGTGGTCGGAGGGAGCTGCAGCACTGCAGCAAACCTGTGTCCAGCCCTGTGCTCCATATTCTGGTGGGTGTCCTGGCACCTCTGTAGCATTCCCATCGCATGTCAGCCCAGGGGTGCCAGCCCATACCGTGGGAGCTGAAGGCCAGCCACCTCTGGTCCTGCCCTGCTTCCCACCAAACTCATGTCCCCAACCACCCCGAGGGGGGACATTTCCTAGATTCATTGGGGTTTGGTGTGTGCCATGTCCATGCCCATGTCCACGTCCCTGCCATGGGCTCTGCCCTGGCAGGCAGGTCACATCCCGAAGGCCCCAGCGGCCCCACTCCCCTCCCACCATGTTTTCTACCCTCACTGCAAAACCTCCAGTGAAGGAAAATGTGAGGCCATGGAAAACTAAGCCTGTGCCTGTCAGCCAGGCCACATTCCTCCTCCTCCTCAGCCCTTTGACACTCAAACCATAGGTTGTCCAGCTCCAGGATCTTCAGTGTCCCACCCCACCCGGTGGCTCACACTCCCTGTGCAGGACCCAGAGCACCTTAAGCTGCAGGGAGCCTGTTTTGGGGTGCACTGGGGGTTTTGTGGAACAGCCAGAGCTCCAAGGGTGAGAGTGCTGCTGGTGAAGCCCCAGTGGTTTCACATACACCTTTCTCTGTGTTGCTCCAAGCCCAGGTCCTGCATCAGCTCCAGCCTTCCTGACCCCACATTTGGGACTGGTCCCTCTGGCTCCTGCTGCTGGTGTCTGCCCAGAGAGGGGATATTTATGTCTATGCTGCTTTCAGGGAATGGGGAAACATGCTTTGGGCTCCCCTGGGCTTTCATAGCAGCTCCTTGAGGGATGGAACAGGGGTTTAGGGGCCTTCAGGGACCCAGTGCACCATAGCAGTAGTGCAAGGGCTAGCCCCAGCCAGTGTCCCCCTCACCTTTGCCTGCTCTGATTGGCTGTCTTAGGGCATCCCAAAAGTTGCTGGGTCCAGGGCTGAGATGGCACAACCCCACAGGCAGCCCCAGCCTGGGATATTCCCAGCTGGGCTGGGTTGAGGACATCGAGTGAGGGCACCAGGGGCTGCATGACCCTACAAAACCACACAAATATGGCAAGCAAGTAAACCCAGAGCTTGGCTGGGTTGTGGGTGCCCTTTAAGGAACTCAGGCAAGAGGGAAGCAGAGCTGTTTACCCTGGATCCCAAAGGGTGAGCCAGGCTGGATGCTTCTGCAGCTCACAGGGATTTTCCCAAAGCTGGAGGAAAAAACCTTATGAAAGCTGCACAGTCATGAAGAGCGGCAACACAAGATAGCAATATGGGGGTCCAGTTGCACCTGATGTCCTCAAACCCATCCCAGAGAGAACAAGCTTCCAAGACCTGGCAGAAGCTGGAAACACTTTCAGCATTGAATGGGGACACATGGGATTCCCTGTGGCTGGGTCCCAGCTCTTTGGGAGGGGTTTGGAAACACCTGGAAACACCAGCCAAGGGCACTGGGAGCCCCTGGGAGCATCTGCTCTGCTTGGGGCTGGATCCCCTTTGTGACCACGCTGTGGGGGCGGTGAGGTACCCCCAATCACCCTGTAAGCAACAGCAGCTTCCTCCGTTACCCAGCCAGCACTGCTGGCATGCTGGGGAAGAAAGGAATTTCTGTGCAAATCCCATTTACTGTCGGGTTTCTCACTTCTCGCCCAGTAGACAATCCCAGCCCTCAGCACAGTGCTGCATGAAGGGGCGATTTAATGTATTTTTGGAAGGAGAGGAAAAAAAACCCTCTATGAAAAGAGCCTCTTTCAGCTAATAATGAAGTGAATATTATATTAAGAGTGAAAACATATTCAGGGGAACTTACAGAGGGAGACAGAAAACCTTTTCATAACACCCTGGCCACAAACACAACTGCCAATTAAACTGGCTTCACTCTCTGGCTGGTGCCAACACAAACGAGGGGCCAGGAGTGGAGCATGGAGCTGGTGTGTTCCGTGCCCGCCTGGGCTCGGCTGTGGCTGGCAGCACAGGGGGGTTTCTGCTTCCATGACTTTCAGAGCCAGCCATTGGAATAAAAAGGTCTGAGTCCCTTGTCCTGACCTGGGGGAATGGGTGCCCAGTGAGGCAAGGGACTCCAGTGACAAGAGGGTTCTTCATCCTTGTCCCAACCAAGGGACTCCAGTGCCATAAGGGTCCTTGGTCTTTGTCCCATCCTAGGGGTTCCAGTGCCATGGGAGTTCCAGGTTCCTGTCCCAACCCAGAAGAAAAGGGTGCCCAGTGACTCAAGTGGCTCCAGAACCCCAGGGAGTCCTGTGCCTCTATACCAATCCAGGGGATCCAGTGCCATGGGGCCCTTGGTCCCCGCTCACAGCCTCCCCTCTGCCCTGCCAGCAGCACAGGGATGGTGGTGGGAGCCTGAGCTTCCAAGCCCCTGGGATCAGCAGAATTGCTCCTGGCCCAGGGGAGGGTGCTGAGAACTCACCCGGGCTGAGCTGATAGAACCAGCATCCCCACGCATGCCAGGAATGTTTGGAGAGGTGCTGCATCTCCCACTGCATGTGCCTTGCAGGAAACATGGGACCAGCCGGCATCATGAGGTGCCACAACCTGGAACACCTTCCAGCATCCCTATTTCACATGCCCTGGATGTCTCAGCCCCAGGTTTAGCATAGCCATCCCACATTGTATGGTTGCTTGCCAGTGGTCTCAGCTCACCCTTGTCCCTGGCAGAGCACAGCCCACACCATGGGGGACACAAGGACACCCACCCACACTCTCCAGGGTTTCTGCACCAGCTGCCAGTGCAGGGAATAGGCA
This sequence comes from Chaetops frenatus, assembly GCA_013400775.1. Taxonomy (NCBI): domain Eukaryota; kingdom Metazoa; phylum Chordata; class Aves; order Passeriformes; family Picathartidae; genus Chaetops; species Chaetops frenatus. The sequence continues at coordinate 278,801 of VZTR01021088.1, read as the reverse complement.
TGGAGTGGGGGTCTCACTGCCCTTATGTGTTCTTGGGGGTCAGTGGTGTACAGAGGAGGACAACAGGACGGGAGATGCTCAGGTGACACACAGGAGTCGTGATTCACACTTCACAGAGGCTTTACCTTGCAGCCTAAGGAGCTGCTGGATTGATGGGTTGACGGTGCGCAACATTTCAGGTTTGGATAAACAGCCATGCCAGGAAAACTTCACTTGAGATCATACAATCTTGGAATTGAGTAAACCCAGCACAGCTGTGGAGCTGCAGGTTGACACTTGATAAACCCAAGCTGGAAATACAAGACCCCTGCTGAGCTGGGACCAACCTTTGGAACAGCTTCTCCTGGGAACACACTGAAGATGTTTATCAAAAACTATTTCATGGAGGGGGGAAGGGAGGCATATCGGCCAAAAATAAAAATTCCAGTTGGAAACTTTTCTCCAATTTGGTGTTTTTTGACTACGAACCCGAAAGTGTGGTTCTTGGTAGAGATTTTTTTGTCTCTTTTGCTCAAAGACTAGTATTTCTGCTTTAATGCCAAGTCAGGAACCAAACACACCTCTGGTTTTGCCCAGAGGCTAAAAGATTGTATGTCTTCCTTGAATAACAAAAAATAAGGAAAAAAAGAAAATAAAGAAAAAAGAAAAAAAGAAAAGAGAGAAAGAAAAAGAAAAAAGAAAAAAATTAAGAGAGAAGAGAGGGAAAAAAAATACGAGAGAGAACGAGACAGAGAACGAGACAAAAAAAGAGAGAAAGAGAGACAAAAAGAGAGACAAAAAAAAAGAAAAAAAAAGAGAAAAAAAAGAGAGACCAAAAAAAAGAGAGACAAAAAAAGAGAAAAAGAGCAATTTTTGGCCATAACTTGGTAAAGAAAAATGCACTTCACCATGGGAAGTCTCCAACAGCAACAAACTGCCTGTCAATCTGCAGAGGGACTCTGGGTAAAGTACAATTAACCCGCATGGCCTGGGTGACAGGGAAGGGTGGCTGATGTTCCTGCAGTGTGTGCCACAGGCAGCAGGACTGGAGTGGACCTTCCAGAGGCTTGGAAAGCTCCTCACTGTGCCACAGTAGCCATACCACTCCGACACTTCACATTTAGCAGATGAAATGCCTTCCTCAATGGGCTTTGTCCCCACAGTTTGGGGTCCAGGAGCTCTTGGCTTTCCAAGGTCATTGGTGGACAGGGATGTGCCAAGTTTCCACTCACAGATCCAGCTGCCCACAGTTGTTCGACCTAAGGGCTGGCAGGGCAGTGCCAGCACAGCCCACGTCAGGGAACTCCAGGGAGGCACGGCTGTCCCCTTCTGGAAAAATTGCCTTGTTTATGCCTTCAGAACTGTCTTATCCCAGGAAGCACAAAGTTCTCTGCTTCTTGTAGGGAGGAGGCAAAAACTCCCAGAGTTACCACTCTGATTTGTGCAGAGAAAGACAGAGATCCGGATTTGAAGGCCATCAGAAAGGAGTCCTGAACACCATTGGGAAGGAGGCATTGCCATCTAGTGTCGGGTTAGAAAAGGGCCCAGGAACACACTTGCCCTCCAGCAGAAGCTGCACTGGATAATCCTAGTGGGCCACTTCGGCTCAGGATATTCCATGCTTCTGTAATTCTCCTCTTAGTGCAAGCCCAACCACTGCTGACTGGGGAGACAGTTTTAGACCCTTCTGGGAAAGAGCAAGGCCAAGAAGATGGACAGACAAGGCAACCTGCGATGCATGGATAGCTGGGAAGCCCTGGCTGGTATGGCTGTGGAAGTCAGAATCAAGGCATGGTTTGGATTGGAAGGGACCTTAAGGCTCATCTTTTTCCATCCCTTGCCATGGGCAGGGACACCTTCCACTGTCCCAGGCTGCTCCAAGCCTTACCCAACCTGGCCATGGACGCTGCCAGGGATCCAGGGGCAGCCACAGCTTCTCTGGGCACCCTGTGCCAGGGCCTGAACACCCTCACAGGGAAGGATTTCTTCCCAATATCCCATCTAACCCTGCCCTCTGGCAGTGGGATGCCATTCCCCCGTTGTCTTGTCACTCCAGACCCTTGTCCAAAGTCCGTCTCCAGCTCACTTGGAGCCTCTTTACACAGAGGAAGGGGCTCTGAGGTCTTCCTGGAGCCTTCTCTTCTCCAGGTGAACACTCCCAGTTCTCCTAGCCTGGCTCCAGAGCAGAGGGGCTCCAGCTCTCGGAGCATCTTTGACGCTACATTTATTCAATCCCAGCCAGAGTCCAGTGTTCTGAGCACACAGAATTCCGGAGTTTGCTCCAAAGCTGGTATAATTCAGTAATTTAAAATCTAGCATCAACATTTGCAGGAACATTCAGCCAAAACCAAGAGCACAACAATCTGTTGCCCACAAAGGGAGCCAGCTCTACAGACTCCATTCCAAATTCCAGCTTCTTTCCACCATTAATCACTCTTGCACAATTAATTGGCACAAGTCCTGCCAGCTTTAGTGCTCAGGTTGGTTTATTTCATCAGAACAAAAACATCAAACATAATTTTTTAAAGAACAACCTGTGTAAATAGAAAACTTCATGACATCCTCATCTCACTTACAAATTCCCTGAAAGCAGCCTGGAATCTATCTGCAAGAGGCAGGACATCAGCAAAGAGTTTTCTCCAAACTGTGTGCATGGGAGAAGACAAGGAATTTACACAGACATCTTCCTCTCTCCAACCGCAGGACTTAATTATTCTGGAAACTGCCTCAAAACACGGCAAACAAACCAAACTTGAGAAAAATCAGGTTGTGTATAAACACAGAACCTTCACTTCAGTCTCTCGAAGTAAGACTGCTCCTGCCCCTTTTCCCAAAACTTTTATGTGATGCTGAGATCTCCATGTGCCAAGAGCAGGGCAGCTCGAACAATCCTAGGATGACAAAGTATCACAGTCAGTGTTTTCCCAGCATCACCTGTACAGTTTATTTAATTTCAGCTCTAAATTATCAGTCATTACCAGCACACGCCTCCATTGGCCCTGAAAGAAAAACCTAGAATTCCATGGATTAGCACAAGTGGGACAAACACAGTGAAATCCCCTTCAAACCCATTCAACTTCCTCATGAAAGACTTGGAGAAAAAAGGGTATTAAGTGACAACAGCTAAAAATGAGCCAGGCCCCCTCAGGGAAACCCCCCAGTGCAATCCTTGGGCCACCTCCCTTCCTACAGTGTCATCCATGCTTCCCATCCCTTACGCTTTTCCACCCCAGTTCTGGTAAACTGAAGCCTGGATATTTACTCTTTGCCTTTGGGAGAAAGGTGAATCTTGGGTGAGACACAGGAATTTCTCCTCAATCCACATTTCTATTGTTTCTCCCCATATTTCCCTGCTCCCAGCTCCTTCCTGTTGCAGGACAGGAGCACTGGAAGGCCTGGCCATCTGCCTGCATTCCAGCAATGGATCACAGAACACCCCAAGCACTTTGGACAGTTGTAACCTCACCCCATCACTCCCACATGCAGTTGGGTCCTTGACAGCCTTGGAGCTCTGGCAAGGAAAACAACAATTTCCATATCCAGCAAAACCTCTTTCTTTCATCTCAGCCTCCAGCCATACCTCCCCTTCTTTAGGGTAACCAGAAGGAAATCAGTATCTTGGTGCAGCATGAGCTTGGTCTGGATAAGAACCAGGACTGTTTTTAAGTGGTGATTCCTCCCTTCTCAGCTCTAAATTTCAAAGGGGGAACCTCTTGGTTCACTAATAAGGACTTGGCTCACCTACCTCACCTTCTAATGGCTTCACTGACCTTGTTGCAAGCTCACCAGCTCCTTCAGTGGTTCTCCCAGGTGGGCTTTCCCTCTGCTCCTGCAAAAGCAGCATCTTCCCCTCCCTGCTCCTCAGACAGACCCAGCACCTTTCCCTGTGTCAGGTGCCACAGGTCATATCCTGCCGTTCTTGATTTAGCTGCAAGTGGCTCCTCTCAAATACCATAACAGAAAAACTGATACTGGAAGTATTTCTCCAATTTGTGAGCACAAAAGGCACCAAAATACTGTCAGAATATAAGCCTTGTCCCCCTGTCACCCATAGGATGACCAGCAGAAGGAAAAATAGAATAAATGAAAAACCAAGAAAATCCTTGGAAACCTTTTCCCAAAACAACTCAGTACCTGTCTCCTACAGGAGCTCTGAGGATCAAAGGAACCCATCCAAAAGGTGCCTGACCTGCTCTCAGCTCAGGAATACCAGAAGCCTAAACCCATTTTCATACTCTGCCAGCATCTGAAGGCCACCACAGCTGGCCCAGCCAGCTCAGCAGCAGTAGCCATTCCAGCAGATGTGAATCAAATTACTGGTAACAAAATAGGGAAGACTATTCCTTAGAGGATATCGAGTTACAGGCTGCTAACCAGGAGACAAAAAAAAGGCAGGAATTGTGAGGGAAATAGCTTCTTTACAGACTAAAAGAGAAGATGAAGCATCACATGATGCTCAAAATCCACACCTCATTCATTATATATCCTTGAAAGGAACCACAGGATCACGGGATAACTGGGGCTTTGAGGAACATCAGGACTCTCCAGCCCACCCCCAATGACTCATCTCCCTCTGCTGACCCCGGAGCAGTGGGACCGTCAGCCCGGGGCACAGAGCCACACAGAACCCGTGATCAACGGCCACCCTGCCAGAAAACTGGGTCTGATTCAGCACAGTGTGCCTCTTAAAAGGGCTGTCCCCAATTTAACGTTCGTGATAATTAAAGCACAAAAGAGTTGAGGAACTTTCAAGACTGCCAGAAACACAAGAGTGAGACTTCCAGCCTACCACAAACTGGGATTTAGTGTAGTCACTGTCCTGGTTCATCCACACTCACCAAATCCCATGTTGCAGCCTCATTTAATAGGCCACCTTGTGCTGCCAGATCTTCCAAAACTGGGGGTACATGAGGTTCCTGACACACAAGATATCCATTGTCAGTCCAGGCTGGCAGCACTTTCCAGGAGAAGGGTGAAAGAAGTCCATAAAGAAGGAAAATGACTGAAGGACACTTCAGCTGATCTCCTCTTTGAAAATGAATCAGAGAGGGAAACACTTACATAATTTCTCCAGTTCACAGCAGAAAGTTCTACCAACCAGGAGAAGGAAAGAAAGGCTTCAAGTGGGAAAAAGAAATCCTTATCCTTGCTGTGCTACAGTGTTCTGTGCATTGTTAGACTAAAGCATTCTTGCTCCTCCTAAAATACAACTGTCTTCCACTCTGTTCCCTGTCAGTCTAATCCCATCCCCACGCAGTACTTCCTTCACATGTTCCCAACAGGAATACTTCAAAGCTGATCACTGGATGTTCCCATCAGCTGTTAGCTGTGGTTTGGGGTGTCTAATTTGGAACAAGCCTACAGCTACTGAGGCCTCTTGTGCATCAGGAAAATAAAGGATCAGACCAAGAGGTTTCTGGTTTCATGGCTGCTATTTGAAGTAACAAAGTCTATACATGCAGCTAAATAAAAAAATATTCCAACTGAAATCCTAAAGCCATTTTAGAGAGTGTTTGATCAGTTTGTCTCTTTCATTTCCACCTAATGGCTCCACAAGCAGAAGAGAAGTGGAGGGGAATCACAGGACCCTGCAGACACAGGAGCTGGATGGGGTTCAACACCAGTGCTGCTCCTGCATGGAGGAGAATGACACACTCCAACCAGAACCCTGCTCCAAGATTTGTTTCCTTCACTACAGCAGGTTGGCAGTGACTCAGCCACAAAACCCAGCAAGGCACATTCAGATTTTGAAGGTCACACACAAGCCTGTTGGTCTCAGCTATTTTAACTCATCCTTTGGAACTACAAAGCCAGTCATCAATTAACAGGGAGTAACATGCCAGGTCACGGGTCATTTATACTCACAGTCACCTTTACTCTGTATTAAAACCAAAACCACAATTAACAGTTAATGCTTAACTAAGGCTTTACAATTTGTTTAAGCTGCTTTTATACATAAAAAACCGCAGGTGCATCTTCCTCAGCTCCTCCTTTCCTGCCTCCATCTTTAAAGGGGCTGCAGGAAAACACCAAACACAGCAGATAAAGTTTCTGTCATAACATGAGGAAACTGGAAAACTCAGAATTGTTCACTCAAACATTGCTCCTGCCAGTTCAGCCCTCACTTCTCCCATGCCTTGAGGCAGCAGCTCCCAGAGTGGTGCACTGGCATAATCCTCAGTGAGAAGAGTGCTCCTCAAGGCAAATATCCAAGAAATCAGGTTGGTGGTGGCAGCCTGGAAAGCTTCACATCTCAGAAAAGTGACCTCAAAGGATATACAGAGAAATGCAGCTTTCTCTCTTAGGGGAAACAGGGCACCTCCTCTTCAATGCTCCTGTTCAGATCTAAATGGGATTCACAACTGAGCAGGGAAAAGAAAGGAAGGGAAGTTGTCACTCAGTAGCCAGAAGGGATAAAGCACATCCTACACCACAGCTCCACATAAGCCTGGCTGGGAAAGTAGATGTTATGTGCACACATCAGCAAAGAGCCAAAACCTTGAACAGCAACTGCTTGAGAAGTGCTTTTCACCCAGAGCCTGACCAGCCCCACAGGCACTGCCACTCTGGAGAAAAACCACTGCAAAACCACTGCGATCAGGAGGAAACAATCTCACGGACCCCACGAGAGGTTCCTGACAGGCTGCAGTGCCCTGGCGTACTGAGATGAAATTCCAGCAGCACCAGGGTGCTCTCAGCAGCTGATAACATGATGTGCTGGGCAGCCCACCCTGACACCAGGAGAGGAACAGCTATTTACAACACCAGCCTGTCCTGATTTACCTGGGCATGAGGCATTGCCATCCCAGGGAGCTTTCTCTGAGCACATCACATGCCTTAGGGAGAAAATTCCCTAATTAGGGACCACTTATATGCTCTCTGTGGAAGAGGCTCCGCAGTCAGCCATGCCCTCCTCTTTCCTCTGTAAGTGCTCTTTAGGAATGTCCAGGTTTGAGTTTAATTATATAAAACATCCCTGGATTATTCAGTGCAGAGAAAAGAACTTTGTCCCTGAAACACAGCAGGGTTCACCAAAGGCACAGCAGTCCCACTTGGGAAAGAGTTCTAAAGCAAGGGATGGATGCAGTAATGTTCAGGAGGGATGACATGCCACAACTACAGCTCTGAGCCATTCAGGAGCTGGATCACAGGTCAGCTCAATGCTCCACAAGCACCTGTCGGCTGGTATATAACTTTTGTGATTCCACTGGTCCATGAGCCATGGACAGGCTGCATTCCCAGCCCATCTCCTCACTCACTCTCTAACAGAGAATGGATGAAGCTGGCCTGCCAAACTGCCCCAGTACAGCCTGTGCCCTAAACTTGATTGGTACAAAGCTGTCAGAAAACACTAAAGAATATTCTGCTTCAATTCTGACCAATTCCCAGCGTCTTTGACAGGGAGCAGGAGCTCTGGTTGGAACTGCTTTGCTCCTCTCTGAATGTATAATGAAGTTTTAAAGCAGTAGCCCAACCTCCAGCTCACACAGGGCCCTGCAGGAACTTCCTCTAGCAAAGGACCTGTTTTGCTCTGAATGAACAGTAGATTTTTGTTTGGGTCTCAATGATTTTTGTTCATCTGGGAGACTTAAGTTTCCTTTTGATACTGCAAAAAAAATTAACTTCAAGGAAGCTTGGAAATAGTTTTGACTGGCAGCTATCCATCATCTGTGTAAGATGGGAGAAGTCCACACACAAGAGTCATAAATTGGCTGATAAAGCAGTTCAGCCCAGCCCTTAAGCTTGCCTACAGGAGAGATTTTCCCCTTTCCCTTTGTATTTCTCAGTCTCCTCTAACCAAAATCACTGGTTTACTTACACCAGATGTGTGGAAATCAGCAGCTTCACAAGACGCTTTTTGGGAAACAAGCCACACAACCTTCCTGGGGAGGACCTGTCTGGTGCCCCAGCAGACCACCACAAACACGATGACTCCCACCACAAACCAGGCCCAGCTGATCCTAGAGCCCCACAAGAAGCTTCCCAGGTCAGACACCACCAGCAATGAGACCCAAGGTCCTACAGGCTTCCAAACTGCAACTCTCTGAAACGGAGCAAGTGGAAAATCAGAGCCTCTTGCCAAACCTAAAGCCACAGACTTTCTGCCCAGGACCTCATCAATCTTGCATCCCCTTGCAGAGCTCCTCTCCTGGGGGCAGGTACCTGCTAACACACCTAGTAAGTCCCACCCCAAACCCAGGGCAGGATGACTTGTGCTCTGAGGCCACATGCCCAGCTTGGACCAGAGCACAAGGGCAGCAGGAAGGGTAAAGGATCCAAAAGGAGACATGTGCAATCAGGAGAAGGTTGTGCTCCTTTAGGACGCAGTGTTCAATCCAACCTCTGCCTCAAACACTGCCTTAGCTTCCTCACAAGCACAAAGAAACAATCTTAAAACATCTGAGCTGATGGAAAGGCTGCCAATATTCATTTTCTGCTAGCAAAGAGGTACTGCCTGTACTGCAGGAGAGACAACAGCAGCAAACTGATGGCCCTGAGCTGGGAATGGTTCATGATAGCAAGGATGATGTCTTTTTCCGGAACTCTTTCCCTAGGGTTTCCCCCAAAGCAAGAGACCAGTAAAGATTTCCACTCCTGCTTGTTATCCCCTGAAGATTTTGAGGAAAAAAAAAGAATTATCAAAGAGCCTTTGTGCATTTATAAACCTGTCAATTTTGCTAGAAGATTTAAGGCTTTAAAGAGTCCAAAACATCTATTTGAAATTCTCTATTCAAACAGACTTCTCTTAATACTTAAAAAAACCCCAGAAATAAAATATTTAGATTTTTCTGAAGGGAAACATTCCAACAGCTCCAGACAGAAGCACTGGAGGGGAGGAGGAAATCCAATTCTTAAGTTTGACTGGAATTTTTTTTCCCCCCTTTCTTTTAACTGGCATAGAAACAAGACTATAGAGCTATTTCACCCCATGGCTCTGACCAGGAATAGCTGGGATGAGCAGCACAGGAAACAACAAACCAAACTTACTCAACTGCTGGCAGTTCCAGGTCCTTGTCCCACACAAGCTTTGCCTCGCAGGAAAGATTCTCTGAGCTGATAATGTGGCAGTATTTCACCCCACCATCCTGCCTTCCTCTCCACACACTCCCACCACTTTCCATTTTGCCTCCAAAAGCGTCCCCCACAGAAGAGAAGCAGGTTCCCCACCTGAGAACACTACAGGCATGACAGGTTTTGGCAGAGTTCAGCCTTTTTCAAAACCTGGTTACCTTGATTTCTTCTCAGCTGTACGAATTGAGAGGGTCAAACATCTGGCAGCACATTTCTTTCTCCACTTCCATGTACTCCTTGTAGTATCTGCAAAGCAGAGCACAAGATGGCATCAGGGGGCTAGAGTCTGTCTGTGCCACTCTCAGTGTCATAACCTGAAAATAATGTTATTTTTTGGATATAAATAAATTAACATAGTGGAAGAGTGTGTTGGCAGCAGAGACACACCTCGTCCAAGCCCTTCTTTCTGCAATGTCAGGGAAGGAAAGCTGGAAGTGTCATGCCTCCTCCCCAGACCTTGGGTCTCTGCTCTGCTTGGGACTGATTAGATCATTTGTCTTCTGTGAGACAGGTGCTTTCTACACTAGTTTTGGAAACACAGGACAGTGCAGAGGAACCCCACCTATGTGTTGTGGGACACTTTTGCGTCTCCTTATGAGGGTTCTTTTAGCCCCCAGGAGACACTGAGTGTCACACAGCAGGATATCTACCATGGATATAGGATCTGGGCAGAGGATGGGCAGGAGACAACAGGGATTTGTGTCTGGACTAAGTGGATGACAAGGCATATGTTTCCTCCTCTGTTCTCTCTTCCATGCCAGTGTCACAGGATGGCAAAAGCTTCACAGTCTGCTCTATTTGAACTTGTCCAAGCATAGCATCCTCTGCTTCCTGTGCTCTCACCTAACTGGTAAGGAAACCCTGAGCTGCAGGGTGACTCAGTTTGGGAACACTGTCCCAGGGATCAGTGGCTGCCCATGAGTTTGGCTTTCCTGCATCTGCTGCCATACAAGGCCAAAAGCAAAGGATTTTGTGCAACACACCAGAACCAGCCCTAGTGAGAGGCTGGCTCAGGCTCTCTCAGCCCCAGCCGTCAGCACCCTTGGGCCTCAGAACCTCAGAGCATATGAAATCCCAGCACAGCAAATCCCTCCTGGCAAGTCTCACACAGAAGTTGCTGATCAAGGATGCCCACCTGTAGGTGGCACATTCCCACACCTATGATAGCAGGAAATTCAAGAGCCCCTTGTTGAAGGAACAGATTAATGCCAGATATTGGAAGAACTCCAATTCATTCTGGTTTTGATGCAATGCAAGCCTTGCAATAGAATTCCCAGATCCAGCAGCAGAATTTGCACCAAATCCACCACAGCTGGTACCAGACACATTTCACATACATCCCACCCTGGATTCTGCCTGTTGTTCTCAAGGGGATTTTGCCAATCTGTTTGCCAACCTGTTTCAGCCAGTCAACAGATGCATTCCAAAGCTTTGCTTTAGACAGCAAAAGGGAGCTTGCTGATTACCAAACAACATTGCTTTTAACAAAATATAAATGTACTCAGTAAAGAAGCAAAAAGCCACTAAGACCAAGATTTTGATTCATATTCCATTTCTGAAGCATTTGTCAGATCACGCTATGAGTTCTCAGGCAAGGGCAGGCTGGCAGTATTACATATCTAGCCTGAGGTAAGGCCTCATTAACAACACCCAGTAATGCTTGCTTCATCTTTTTCACATTCCATTCTTTGTCATACGCAAAAGACCTCTCCTGCACTGCTGCCTCCAGCTCTGCAATCTAACATCAGAAAGACATAGAGCTGCTGGACTGAGTCCAGAGGAGGCCATCGAGATGCTCCAAAGGCTGGAGCCCCTCTGCTCTGGAGCCAGGCTAGGAAAGCAGGGGTGTTCATCTGGAGAAGACTCCAGGAAGACCTCAGAGCCTCTTCCTCCACCTAAAGGGGCTCCAGGAGAGCTGGAGAGGGAGTTTGGACAAGGACAAGAGGGAATGGCTTTCCACTGCCAGTAGGCAGGGCTAGATGGGATATTGGGAAGAAATTCTTCCCTGTGAGAGTGGTGAGGCCCTGGCACAGGCTGCCCAGAGAGGCTGTGGCTGCCCCATCCCTGGCAGTGTCCAAGGCCAGGTTGGATAGGGCTTAGAGCACCCTGGTGTAGTGAAGAGTCTTTGCCCATGGCAGTGGGATGAGCTTTAAGGTCCCTTCCAACCCAAACCATTCCATGGTTAAAAGCAAAAACTACACCAGTTTTAACAGGCAGCAAAGCAGGAACTCCAGGATAACGGTGGTTTAAGGTGCACTCAGTTCTACACGCACACTCGCTGAATGTGCTGCTCTCTCCAGAGCTGGAGCTGACAAAGGCAGAAATGCTTTGTTGCTTCCCGGCTGCAACACCTCAACATTGTTAGCAAGATCTCTCTTTTATCTACCAACATATTTTAAACAAATCTATGTGAATACATGAGGCTTCTAGAATTCTAGGCTTCTAGAGGCTTCTAGCTTCTAGGCTTTCTAGCACTGTACATGTACTAGCCTACTAGAGCAGCCAGACAGATCTAGTTTAGAACTCCCCGCCCTCAGCGGACAATTTGGTAGCTCCATACCCAGTAGGAGATCAGGATGAATACAAGAGATTCATTAAAAATTTCTAGACCAGCAGCTAATACTGCCTTCAAACTCTTTGTACTTCAGAAGTTACAGAACAATTTTAAAGACTTGGTGTTAAGACAGACTATTAAAGACAACATGGACACACAGGACAGAACAGCCCACCAACATATCCCTTGGTGTAAGGCACTCAGCCCACCAGACTGGCTTTTCCAGCAGCACCAACCACTCTTTTTAGATGTTACTGCTGTCTTTCTGCAAGTGCCTGGCAGTGACATGCACAAGAGGGTTCGTATTCAAGGGCTGCTTTGTGAGCTCCAGAGCTGAGGACAGTGTTTTACCTGCTTCAGTAAACAGTGCCAGGAGGACAGCACACACTTTTGGGGAAAAAGCTAATGCTTCTGGCAGTTTCAAAGGAAGAGCATCATGAGGGCATAGACAAGCATTAGTCATGTCTTGGGGGCTGAGGCACGACTAAAGCTGGCAAGATAGCCCTGTACTCAGCCTGTGGGCAAAGGAAGAGTTTGTCTTCATGGCTGTTCATTTATTATCCCCAAGATGGCAAGAAATTCACTATTAGTCAGTATTGGTATTGTGCACTAAAACACTTGCAGTGCAGAAAAGCTGCTGAAATTAACCAACACATCTTAAAGGGAATGAAAATCATACTTATTGATAGCATTAACAGCTGGAGCATCAGCCAACCATATTTCACCGAGTTTGAGGCATTTTAGTAGCCCCCACACCTCTGTCCTCACCCTGATCTGCTCACAAGTCAGGTAACACACATCCCATCAGAGAAATATACAGAAAGGGTGGGTGCTCCCAGCTCTTCACTTGCAGCTTCAGGGCCTGAAGAATGTTTCAAGCTGTTTTCCCCACATGCGTTTTCCTAAGTCACTTATTAACCCAATAGTTTGGGGTTTTGGAGTTTTCAGAACATTTTAAATATTTTGGAATGGGTATTACAGCCTGTCCAAACACACTCTCTTCCCCAGGGATGGAAAGGAGGGCCCTCACCGTGTCAACTTCTTCAGCTCATTGTTGATATCACGATTGAAGGGCTGGATGCACTGAGCTCTGGCCAGGAAATCCCGGGATTTGCTGTATTCCTTCATGTAGAGACAAGCCTGTCATGGAAAGAAGACAGATGCATCACAAGATAAATACAGACTCACTGTCCTTCTTCAGGCCTTGTGCAAAAACAAACATTCCTGAGACAGGGAAAGGTAACTCAGGAATACCCCAGGAAATGCTCCGTGTGACACATTTTCAGAGAGCCAGACTTTCCACAAGGGCAGATGCAGAGAAACCACCTTGACTGCTGCAGCAGCCCAGAAATCAGTGGTTCTCCTCAGTTCATTCTGGGCTCCCTCCACAGCCAGGCTGGGATGTTCCATGATGATTTATTTGCCCACCTGGCCACACCTGAACAGTGCTTTGGCATTTCCTTGGTCCATCTCCAAGGCTAACTCCCCGTATTTCAAAGCTCGGTCAGCACGTTCCAGTTTCAGGTAAGTGAGTGAAAGGTTCAGGAACAGTAGCAGTTTGGAAGCGTTGATCTGGCTCTGCTCTGCCTTACTGGAAGAGCTGCGACCCAGGATGGAGAGTGCCTGAGTAGAGAGGGAAAACCAGCCAGTGCACAACAAATCCATCATTGAAATTGAGAAATCCATCTCATCCAGCAGCTACAGCCATGTTTCTGTTCACCTACTTCACTTACAAGTAATAACAATCTAAACTCTAAATACAGGGCTTGGCATTCTCAGCATGACTAGTCCTGCTGACCATATGACCACAGGTTTCAGAACTTATCATGGAAAGCAGCAGAATAAGAAAAGGACCCAGGACTCAGATTTAGAGGGTAAAGATGGAAATATTACAGGGAAGAAGGCAAATCAAATTACTTTTGTTTCAAAAATACCAAGGAAAAGCAACTTTGAACCATCTCTACCTCTGAACAGTAGCAGATGCATTCCAGTTTGAGAATAACTGAGCATTTACCCTGCCTGGAACAGGAGCTGAAGAGGCTGGGAAAACAGATCAGGGGGTACCTTCTCACTCTCTACAATTGCCTGACAGGAGGGTGCAGCCAGATGAGGGTCAGGCTCTGCTCCCAGGTAGCTGGACATGACAAAACAGCCTCAAGCTGCAACATAGGAGACCCAGGTTGGATACTGGGGAAAATTTCTCACTGGAAGTGTTGTCCGGCCCTGGCACATGCTGTTCAGGGCAGTGCTGTAGTCCCCACCCCTGGAGGGGTTTAACAGCCCTGGGGATGTGGCACTTGCAGACATGGGGCAGTGCTGGGGAACAGCTGGACTTGGTGGTCTCAGAGAGCTTTTCCAACCAAAATGATTCTGTGACTATTCTTTCATTTACCACTGCTTCTCACACAAAACCAGGTGTGCAAGCCCTGTTCTGAGGTAACAAACTATGCCTGGAAAATACCACAAAGTTATTTGATGTCTAACCTGTACCTGTTGTGGTGAGCTAAAATAATCCCTTCTTTCACAGCTTTCCCAAAGTACACCCCACGTTCTCCTGGTGCCATACCCTCTTGTATCTGTCCTTGGCAATCTTGAAGCGCTGCTTATAGAAGAAGTAGTTGCCAAACTCCCTCTCTGTGGCTGCCACTTTCAACACCTTTTCTAGAGGAAGTCTATCCTGCTGCTCCTGGGTGAAGAAATACCTGAATTTCAGCTCAAGCTAAAGAAAACTCAGACAGGACAGTCCTGCACAACCCTCCTCCTATTCACAGAGCAGAAGCCAGGTCCTTACCAAGGCCAGGCCACCCCCATGTGGTATCTCCCCAGCCAGGCTGAAACATGACAGTGTTCTTGTGCTGATTATTCCTAATGAAGAGGTCAGGAAGCTTCCCAGGCCCAAAGGGAGAGTGAAAAAAGCAGGAATGTGTCCTTAAAACCTGCCCAACTCTTTCAGCACACAGCTGAGTTAACACAAATGCAGCCATTGGCACAAAGCTGCTTGAAAGGTTCCGTTGCTCTAATTGCTCTCAGGCCAGCTCTAGGACAGCCTGGCACTCCCAAAGACACCAACCAGCAAAACAAAAACCCCAACAATCATTTCAAAAAAAGATAAGAACAGAGGGACAGGTTTCCTTCTGGGTCTGCAAGTTGGAACCAGCTCACAGAGAGAGGTCAATCAGCCAGAAAGGGTGGGCAAGGAGAGAGCGAAACAAGTGTCATTTGCTTACAGGGCTCTGGGAGAAGATTTGCCTGTGCAGAGGCTAGAGGGGGCTGGAGGGCCTCCCCCATTGGCTTCTGCCTCCACGCACTGACCCACAACCACAGCCCAAATCCCTTGACGTGAAAAGGTGAATTAACAATAGACCGTAACTCACCAGGGAGGAAAAATCAGGGAAGGAACACTTCGGAGAGGAGCCAAGAGGCAAAGACAAAGGGTGAGGGCTGGCGGGGCACTGGGACACTGCAGACTGAAGAGGATTGTTACATACAGCTCCTTACTGTTTCTTAAAGAAATTCCTGGAAGTTGGTGCCCTCTAGTGCAACCATGAAAACTAAAAATACTAAAACTAAAAATAAATGGGAGCCATTCCACTGACTCTATCCAGCACAGAGGAGCAAACAAAGGCAGCACCTGCCTTCTCTCTCTGCATGGTAGGGCAAACAGAGCGAGGCATGGAGGGACACAAAGGGCAGGCACGTGGATCAGAGCTGAGCTGGGAGCCCAGGGACTGGATACTTGCACCTGCAGTCAGCTGAACCCACGTAACACACAAGCCACAGCAACTGTAAGACAGGACAACGATGGTTCACCCTCCAGGTTTTGGTCTCAAGCCTTATTAAGGGAACTCACGTAAGTCAACTCAAAGAATGCGTCACATTCCTCTGAGTCTATGAAGTCCAGCACCTCCACCTTGAAGAGGACCATGGTGTTTGGGGGGATGGAGGGAGGACAGCCCCGCTGGCCGTAGGCGTATTCTGGAGTGAGGACGAACAGTGCAGCCTCTCCTTTGGTCATAGACAGCAGCCCGATCTCCAGGCCCCACAGGGTGATGTCTGTCACAACAAGGGGTGGGACAGGTGAGATTCACAAACACCAACCAATGATTTCTCCTTAAGCCTGAAGGAAAAAAATCCCTGGGAGCTCCTGTCTCAGCAACTACAACAGCCAGTTGCTCCAGAAGGGATTATCAGGGCAGCCTGCTGTGGGACCGAGCAGGTGGTATTGCAAATCCAGAGTGTGATGAGTTGGAAAGGGCTTTAGAGCTCATCCAGTCCAAGACCTGCCATGGGCAGGGACACCTTCCACTAGACCCGCATGCTCCAAGACCTGTCCAACCTGGAAAACATCACCTCCTCTCAAGAGGTTTAAAACTACCTGAGGGCAGGTGGGAAACACCTCCCTACCACTCCCAGGCAGAGTGGTGAGCAGGTCCAGATTCCACCTCCAGTGTGAACCAGGAGGATTTTGGACTCCATGAACAAGTGTTAAAGGTTTCAAACAACCTAGGGACAGCAAACAGTATTTAATCTGAAATGCCTTAATACAACCCCAGGTCCCAAAATGTCTTAATACAATCCCAAGCCTCAGGACAAAGTCTGTGGCTCAAACCTACCTTTTCCAAGTTTCATCAGCCTTGGATACTTGCTGTTCCCGTTTGAACAGAAGAGCTTATTCCAATTTCCCAGGTACCCGGAGTACTTCACTGTACAGGCCAAAGTGAGGAGTGGGGAGAAGGGAAAAAGCAAGTTTGAGTTCATATCCTGTAACAGCAACATCAGGAACACACCAGGACTTGTAACACCCAGTTATCCTTCTTCTTTTTCCCTTCTGCTACAGAACAGCAGAGGCAGCACAAACCCTTGTATTTTAAACCAAAAACCTGCTCAAATCCAAGCAGCCAAGTGCTGTGTGTTTCAGCATCATCCCCAGACAAAGCAGCTGCTTCACAGTCCTGAGCTAATTATGAGATGTGATTTTGCGCTTTCAAGAATTGGAAACTTCAGCTGAGCAAATTAAAATGCCCCAGTTATATGCAGAAATACTTAAAAAGCAATCCCTCACCAAAGCTGGAGCTCTGGAAACAGGAACAAGGGGGAAAATGTACCATCACCCCAAGCACTGCATCTGTAACTCCAGTTCTGCCTAAGAAAATACACCGTAATGGGCCTCTCTTGACACAGCATCAGGGCCCTGCACTTCAGGAACCACTTCCAGCTTCAAACTTCTCTGTGAGCACCGGGGGGCCCTAGAAATGCTTCCTTCCTCAAGGTCAAGATGCCTTTTCATTTAATGAGTCAGCCACAAGAAGTTAAACAGGGTATCCCAAGTGTTAAAATACTGATAAGGAGAGGAGACAGCCTCTGAAACAGATACACACCATGGTATAATATCAGCACTTTTAAGTCCTTGTTGTTGCACCTCAACATTAGAGTTTTGGGGGATCTTTCCCAACAGGCTCTGCCCTCTCTGTTTTCCTTCATCACCTGCTTCCACTCCAGCCACACTGACCAAACCTCACACCGAGACACAGGTGACACAGATGAGCACCAGACCCTCACTCCAGCCCACACTTCCAAGGATTTTCGCTTTCTTAATCCTGCTGAACAGACTAAACAATTTTTAGTAAAAAACTGCTCAGGAGATGGTTACTGGTGCCTGAACTACCTGTGAATTCAAACACAACATTACTGCAGAGCACCCTGAAGCCCTCCCGGGCAGTCAGGCCGAGCTCAGGCAGCCTCACTCCCGGAAACCAGCCCTGGTGAGACTGCGAAAATCACTGAATGGTTTGGGTTGGAAGGGACCCTGAAGACCATCCAGCCCAACCACCCCCCCCCAACCACGGGCAGGAACACCTTCCACTAGAGCAGGTTGCTCCAACCTGGCCTTGAACATTTCCAGGAATGGGGCAATCACAGCTTCCTTGGGCAACCTGTGCCAGAGAACTGGGACACCCTTCACAGGCCACGGGACCTCCCACGGCCCATAGGAGGCTCCGGAGCCCCCAAACCCGGCGGTACCTGCCACGGAGGCGGATGGGGGCACGGGCTGCCCGGTGCCGGGGCGCAGCTGCTCCTTGCGCACCCCTCCATCGCCAGTCAGGTCCTGCAGGGGTTGGAGAGACTCCGAGGCCAGAGACAAAGAGGGTGTCGAGACCGGGGTCGATGCTGGGGTCGGGGCCAGTGCCAGAGCCCAGGTAGGAATCGGAGCCGGGTCCAGGTCCGGGTCCGAATCCCGCCACCCAGCCCCGAACCCATCCTCGCCGGCGCCGCCCGCCATCACGGCCCTGCCTCACCCGCTCCGCCAACCGCGGCGCCCCCAGCCAATCACGCTCCGAGCAGCGCCGCCGGCCCGAGGCGAAGCTTTAGAGCCACGCGAGAACGGACGCGCCCCTGCGCGGCTCTGGACCAATGGAAGGCGGGACGTCACGTGGTGCCGCGGTGCACGCTGGGGGATGTAGTCCTTGGCGTGCACTGCCTTCCGCGCTTCGTTAGCACAAAAACCCCAAACCCAAAACTCAAAAACCAGCACTGGACCCCACAAATACAACATCAAAAACCCCAACCAAACTACAACAAAAAACACACAACTACAAAAANAAAAAAAAAAAAAAAAAAAAAAAAAAAAAAATCAAGCCAAAACCCAATCAAACAAAGACCCAAGCCATACCAAAGGAAAAACAAAAAACCAAAACCAAACAAAAACAAAACAAAAAAGCCCCAACAGCAACAAAACAAAACCAATAAATAAAGTAAAAAAACCAAACAAACACCCTCACCATGGAAGAAAGGAAGAAAGGAAAGGAAGGAAAGGAAGGAAGGAAGGAAGGAAGGAAGGAGGGAAGGAAGGAAGATCCTCACAGCCTGTCCCCAGCCCCCCGTTGGAGAGAAAGTGCTTCATTCTCTGCTTTGCTGTGTCCCAAAGAGCTTCAGTGTGAGGCTGGGTGAGAGCCTCAGGCTGATCCTTCCCTCTCCCCATTCCCAAAGTTGGACACTTCTCAGGGAGAAGCCAGAACCATGCCCAGCTCCCCGGGAGGTGCTGAGAGGGAAGCCAGGGGATGGGCTCATGATGGGATTCGTATGAGGGATGCTCATGAGCCAAATACATCCATGAACCAGGAGTTACTATATGAGAAACTGTATTTTTTCACAATCAGACAAAATAATTCCTTGTGCTTTCCCCCACACAGTAAGAGCTATGTTTGGTTTCCTTCTGTTTTTTTCCAAAAGCATAATAGGTTTTCACCAGACCACAAAAAAACCACGGGTTTAACAAAAAAAACCCCAAAACCAAAACGAAACAACTTGTAGTTAATAACAATATCTTAAAGTCAAGTTATCGTAAACTTAGCTGATAACAAAGTGCTTTGGTGAGAACATTTCCTCTGTTGCAGCGGGGATCAGGGAAGTCCCACTGGGATTTGGGGACCCTGGCTACTGCAGGAGGCAAACACGGCTGGCTCCTTGTGCTCTGTGTGCCCACACGTGGCTCCAGGCAGCCCTTCTGGGGCGTACAGGGACAGGAGCGGGGAACAAGGGCCTGCCTGGCTCTGCCTGGGAGCGGGAACATCCCGGCGGGGCTGGGGCTGCAGGAGGGGAGCCTCTGGGGTCCCCACCCTGAGGAGGAGCTACCTTGTCTGACTGGGTCCCATCAGCTTGGCCGGAAGAAGCGAAGGGAAGACTGACCCCCAGTACCCATTGCTAACCCTTCGGACCCTGCAAAGCAGCTCTCGCCTATCCCTGGAGCTGGTGGTGCTGGAGTGACTGAGCCATCCCACCAGATGGTGCTGGCACAGTTTCAAAGCCATGTCCGGGTGGCTGGGATACTGCCTTATGGTGGCTGTCCTAGGGTATCCTTTACCCTCCATAGGCAGCTCTGAGCTTCCCGCAGCGGATCCCTCTTTCTCAGAGCAGATCCCTTTCCCGGAGCAGACCCCTCTTTCCAGGGCTGAGCAACCTTTGCTTTGTTTGAGTGCAGCATGAACGCCACCAAAGTCTGCAGCAAATCCCCACCAGCCCATCACCCAGAGGTTATCACAGTGTCTAACAGCCGGTTGTAAGTAATGCCAGTGTGCTTCCATAGGCAGGGGCCGATGCGGTGTCCGGGGCTGGCGACCGGGGTCGGTGAGCAGGGTCACTGGGGTGATGGAGGTGGCTGGGACGGCTATGCTAACCAGGCTGGTCAGGGTGATTGGTTGCTCAGGGTGGCTGGGATCCCGGGAGTGACCGGGGTTACTGCGATGCTGGTGTGGCCGGGGTGACCCGGCTCCTCCCGCCGCCGCTGCCCGCNGCTCGGAGCGGGGAGCGGGGCCGCGCTCGCCCCCTGTGGCCCCGGAGGCCCCGGCGGAAGCGGTGCGGGGCGCACATGGCGCTGTACAGCGCGGCGGCCGCGGTGCTGGCGGGGCTGGAGCGCGGCGAGGGCGGCCTCAAGAGCCTCGTGTACAACAGCGGCTTCCCGGTGCGCCCGGAGGGAACGGGGGGGCGGGGCGGCCGGGGGGGATCACACCTGGGAGCGCGGGGGGAGCCCCGGAGCGCGGCGCGGGCCCGGGGGCGCTGACCGCTGCCTGCTCCGCAGCATGTCCGGCAGCTGTACGCGCTGGTGACCGAGACCCTCCGCTACGCCTCGGTGCTGGAGAAGCTGCTGGATGGAGCCGCGCTGCTGCAGGCCGAGAAGAAGCTGGCGCCGCAGCTGGCGAAGGTGCGGGCAGCCGCGGAATCCCTGGGCCGCGGTGTCGCGGGACGATGTCCTGGAGCCGCCGTGTCCCGGATTCGCGGTATCCTGAAGCCGCGGTGGCCTGGGGCGGCGGGGCTGGGCTCACCTCGTCCCCTCCCCGCAGGTCCTGGTGTATGACCTGCTCTTCGGCAAGGGGCTAAAGTGCGGGGGCCGGTGGAAGGCGCTGGCCCGGCGGCACCGGGCGCGACTGGAGGCCGAGCTGGCCCGCATGAAGGTGCGGCACAAGGTGAGCCGCAACGAGGATCTGCTGGCCCCGGAGAAGGCAGTAAGCGCCGCAGGTGAGTGGGCTCGGGCTGGGTGGGCACCCTGTGCTGGGAGTAGTGGGGGGCTGTGTCTGACCTCTCCAGCCCTTGCAGTCTCCCAGGTCCCACGCTACGTCCGGGTCAACACGCTGAAGACTTGTGTGGATGATGTGATCGACTTCTTCAAGCGCCAGGGATATGCCTACCTGGGAAAGGCAGCCAGGTGAATACTTCTGTCTGCTATCCCACCTTTCCTGGAATGCCAGGAAGCGGTATGGGATGAGGTCTGATGGGTTGAAGGGTTGCTGAACTTGGTGCTCAGGGTGGTTGGGTTGGGGTCTCCATCACTCCCCACTCTTAGATGCTGCGTCTCTGGGTGCTGTCTGGAGCTGGAGAGGAGCTGTGGGATGAAGGGGGTTCTCAGCCTAGGCTCTGCTGTGAGCACCAGGATTAGGACTTTGTATTCATGCTCCCTGTGTCTCATGGGCAGTGTGGAGGAGCTGAAGGCCCTCTCTGGAAAAAAATTCCTGTTGGATCTGCATCTTCCGGAGCTGTTGGTTTTCCCTTCGCAGACAGACCTCCATGACAACCTGCTGTATACTTCAGGATACATAATTCTGCAGGACAAGGTGGGGGAACTGGGGAGCAGGAAGTTGCAGGGGCAGGAAAAGTACTGACGGGTAAAGCGTGAGCTCCTTCCTCAATGGCTCAGCTTGCTGCAGCATTTAAGTCTAAGCAGAAACTGTGGGACTCCCCTGGAGCTTTGCTTCCATTGTTTGAAGTTTCAGGATTAAATCCTGGGGTATAAAACCCCCTGTGGGAGCTGGGGACCAGCAGCTGGGAGGAGCAGGGGGCTGTGGTTTGGGCAAGGCTGTTGGTGGAGAGTGATGGTGGCCTTGGCCCCAATGTCATGGTGGTCCCTGTGACCCCGCAGCATCAGCCATGCTCGAGGAAGGGCCAGGTGTTTCTGCCCACCACTCTGACAGTTTTTGCCCTCTTTCAGGCCAGCTGCCTCCCTGCCTTCCTCCTTGGCCCTGTTGCCGGCTCCCACGTCATTGATGCCTGCGCTGCCCCTGGAAACAAGACAAGCCACCTGGCTGCCATCCTGAAGAACAAGGGGTGAGGGAAGGGTTGTGTGCAGGAGTGGAGGGAAGGGGGCAGGTGGCCCTAGTCCCCACAGAGAGCACAAGAAGGTGGCAGGAAGAGCTGCAACCTATCACCAACTTAGGTGAGCTGGTGGGTCTGACAGTTCTGGACAACCAGAAGGACCTGAGGGGACATGAAGTCACATAGGGGTTCGCTCCCAGTCCCTGGCGCTGCTCCATACCCCTGCTAGAGGGGAGACAGCTCTCAAGGTCTGCCTGCCCAGTATTTGAGTGTTCCTGCAGGTCAAGTGGTCTGTTGACGGCTTCTCTTGGGCACTGCCTTCAGACAGATCTTTGCCTTTGATGTGGACCCCAAGCGCGTGGCCACCATGAACACGCTGCTGACACGGGCAGGGGTCACTGGCTGCCAGCTGGCCCAGCAGGACTTCCTGACTGTGGACCCCAGAGACCCCAAATACAGCAGGGTGACCCACATCCTTCTCGACCCATCCTGCAGTGGCTCAGGTAATGTGTGAGGCTCCAGCTGCACACCTGGAGCCAGGCTGTGGGTGTGCAAACCCCGAGTGACAGCTCCTGTTTCACAGGGATGGTGACCCGGGGGCCAGGGGAGGAGGCGGCCCCGAGTGCTGAACGCTTGCAGGCACTGGCTGGCTTCCAGCGCCGGCTCCTGAACCACGCCCTGAGCTTTCCGGCTCTCCGGCGCCTGGTCTACTCCACCTGCTCCCTACACCAGGAGGAGAACGAGGATGTGGTGCAGGCTGTGCTGCAGGAGTGGGGCTCAGCTTTCAGGTGGGTCTGGTTCAGGGAACCTGGGGGGCTGCAGGGCAGGGTGTGGTGCTGACCCCTTTTCCATGCTGCAGACTGGTGACTGCCTTCCCATCCTGGCCCTGCCGAGGACGCGCTGCCTTCTCTGGAGCAGAGAGCTGCCTCCGTGCTTCCCCTGCAGAGACCCTCACCCACGGCTTCTTCGTGGCTGTGCTGGAGCGGTGCAAGGAAGGGGCTGCTGCCCCCAGGTGAGAGGGGGCTGTGGAGGACTCCAGCTGCTTCTGGAGGGCACCGTGGCCCAGGTCAGGGAGGGTGTGAGGGGACATGGCTGTGGGAGCACAGGGCAGGAACTGTGGCACTGGCAAGTGTGGCTCAGGCTGTTTGCTCTTGTCCACAGCTCCCTGATTGCAACAGCCAAGGAGAACCCACAGCCAGGAGAGAGAAAGGAGCCAGAAGCAGCTCCCAAGAAGAGAAAACGGAAAAAGCAGCGGGTGAAAGAGTGAAACATTTTCTGGACAAACCCCTGCACAGCTGGGGCTGTGAGGAACACATACTGGCCTGAACACAAGTCAAGCTATGTGCTAGCTGCAGTCATAGTGAGAATTCTGTAACACCAGGGATTGAGTGCCAACACCAAGACCACCGTGGTGCCAGGAAGGGGCAACTGCTCACCCAGGGCTGCCCCTTGCAGCCAGCCCCAGCCCCAGGTTTGCCCCCAAGGCAATCCCCACTCTTCACACTGCAAGGTTGGGGTCCTCCAGCTGGATTAAGGGTGGTTTATCATGTTCCCCCCAAAAAAATTCCAACCCCCAAGGCTGATTGTGGAGCTTTGAAAAAGCATTTCACTGTAGGGATGAAGCAGATTAAAAGTTTGTCTTCACTGTCTTTTCCAGCGTGTTTGTGCAGTCCTGCCCTGGAATTGCCACTGCTCATAGTAGAGGCAAAGTGGGAGAAAAAAAAGTGAAATAATAATCATGTCCCTGCACCTCTCTTTGAACTGAGGGAGCAAGGACACATGAGGGTGTGATGCATGTGAGCCCCACCAGCACCACCCTGCCCTGGGAATCCCAGCCCCAGGAATCACACACGGGCACAGCCATGTGAACACAGTAATTTTATTTTAAACTGGCGACATGAGAAACAAGGAAACAAAAACTGCACATCCACACTAAAATCCTCATCAGCCACACCAGGAATGATCCAAGTCTTCAGTCAGTTAAAACCCAGCCTCCCCCTAGGCACAAGGGGCTCTCCCAGCAGGGCCTGTGTGGCAGGGAAGGGACAGTCTGGCTCCTCATGGGTGTGTTGGACTACATGGGGCAGCTGCCTTGGGGGGCAGGACCCAGAGCCAGGGTGCCCTCAACCTTGTCCCAGTTCATGCCCATCTTGTCAGAGCTGACCTGGCCAAACCCTGGCTGCAAACCCTCGAGGATGGGGAGCGGGTGCTCTCCTGGCCCAGCACCCTAACTGGGGCAGAGGGAAGGAAGCCCAGGGTCAGTCTTGGCAGGCACTAGCCCCTTCGTATCTGCTTCCTCCAACACCAAGGACATGTTTTCCCAGCCTGGCTGCTCTTGGCCCACTGCACCCTCAGCCATGCCGGTGGATGATGGCCAGAACATCCCCACCAGCACCTGCAAGTCCTCTATGTCCCCTTACTACAGGTCTGTGTCCCCTCTGTGCCACACAGAGCCCATCACCTGCTCTTCCTGCTGGGAAAGACTCCTTGACCCTGGCACTCAGCGCCATAATGTGGGAGCTCCTGCTCCTCACCTTCAGAGAAATAATTAACAAACAAAAAAAAACAAACAAAAAAGGTTTAGTCACATCCACATACATCACATTTAAAAGGAAGGGGATGATGTACAGTGGGAGGGAGCGTGGCAGAGCCCACAGGTTGCAGCTGCCTTTCCCAGCACAGTGCATTCCTGCAGGCACAGCCAGGGTGGGAACAGCTAAACACTAACAGCTGCGGGGTAGGCAACTTCACTGAACCAAGCTTGAAGGAATTTGAAGGCAATTTAGCTTAAATATAAAAATAAATTTTTATTTTGTTAAAAAATGTTTAAATATTTGTGAGCTTTTTTTGGTTTTTTTTTCTTCTTTTTTTTTTTTTTTTTTTTGTTAATTTAGACCTCAGCAAACACACACACTCACACGGCTTGGAGAGTAAAAACCCAGCAGCAAAGCATTCCTGGGAATGGAGTGCCCATCCCTCACCAGGGGCAGGGCAGAGGGTGGCTCTTTTGCGACCCCCAGAATTGGCAGTCTCTTCCTGCAGAAGCTCCAAGGCAGGGAAGCGTGGGATTTCCACTCCTGGCTGGATGGGGACAGGGGAGGCAGCACCACAGTTCCTAGGAGCTAGTAAAACCCACTGGGATGGAGATGAGCTGAAAAATGAAAAACAACTTGGATTTGGGATGGTGGGGAGAATGCATCTGCTCTGGACTCCTTCTGTGAGCAATTCCAGAGTCCCCTGAAGTGCAGAAGAGGTACTTAGGAGAGAGGGAAAGGGAGGGGAGAGACTGCCAAGGTTGGAACCCCCTGTCCTAGCTGCCTTTCAGTCACAACATGAAAGGGTCAACTCCCCAGCACGAGCAGCCACGCAGTGATGCTACTGTCAACACCCAATTAGCTGGGGCACGTCTCCCCCCAAGGACTGGTGCCCCACAAAAAAGAAACTCCAAACAGCAAATCCGGCATAACCAACATGCCGCCACACACACGGTTCAGCTCTTCCTCCAAACTCGATTCAGTGAGCGCAGGAACTGGGCATGGGTGAAGCAGAACTGGAGAGCAGGGTGGGGGCAGCCCCATGGAGCAGCTGAGATGGGAGAGGGGTGGGGGGACCCCCATGCTCACCCCGTGCCTCCAGCCCAGGTCCTGGGCTACGGCATGTCCTCAGCTGGAGGTAACAGGACATTAGGTCCCAGTGATGGGTGTCACCCAGCTGCACCCATGCCAGTCACCTTTGGCACCAAAACAGTGCCAGGCTGGAACCTGTAGCCCTGGCTACAGGCATGGGACTGTGTTCACCAGGCCATAGGACGAACAATGGGAAAGATTTCAGGACCTGGTGAAGACAGTGTCTGACAGCAGCTTGGAACCACAGCACGTCACCAGCCAGGCTCTGAGCAGGACACGGCCATGGGGCTGGCTGAGGGCTGGGGAGGGGCATGGGAACAGCTAGAAGAAGCAAATGGGGAGAAATGTACACATTAAACATGGAAAAATAAATTGAGGGAAAGAACGCTGTGGATATGTACAGAGATTTGTCCAGCCTTGGCTCTGGAACTG
Organism: Chaetops frenatus; assembly: GCA_013400775.1. Lineage (NCBI taxonomy): Eukaryota > Metazoa > Chordata > Aves > Passeriformes > Picathartidae > Chaetops > Chaetops frenatus. The sequence continues at coordinate 253,055 of VZTR01021088.1, read as the reverse complement.
TTCAAGTAACAAGAGTTTGGTTTATCCTGTCCCAGCATGGTCTCCAGTGGGTGTCAGGGATGGGGCCTGCTCCCACCATGGAGACAGTTCCAGCCCAGAGCTCCCCACACGTGGGCCAGCGGAGCCCAGCAGTGCCAGGGTTACTTTTTGCGGGTGTGCTGCCTTCGTGCCTGCAGCCGTTGGCGAGTGCCTGTCTTGGATCCTGCCCCGATAGAGAAGGCAGGAGTGGACGAACCTGGAAGCAGAAATGTTGCTCAGGTCTCTGCAGCTTTGGGATCAGTGCGATCCTCACCCTGGGAGGAATGGAAGGCTCGGCATCCCCCAGAGTCCTGCAGGTACCACCTGAGCCATCTCCCGGGGCACACCTGGCCCTACCACTGTCCCCAGCCCAAGGGGACATCATGACCCATAAGCTCCCCAAGGCTGGAGGACCAACTTCCCCCCCTTACCAAAGGAAGTGCCAACTCCTCCAAAGCTTGAGGCAGGAGTGCTAGGCGTCCTGAAGGAAAGGGTGCTGCTTCCAGTACCCATGGCTCCTGGGACAGGTGCGCCCTGTCCAAAGGTGGGCACAGGAGCTCCTGGAAAGCAACAGGTTACTGTGAGCCAGGGTTGGCAAAGGAGAAAGAGCCTTTGTGAGCCGGTGGCACCCAGAGGAGGCACAGGATGCTCTCTGTGGGCTGAAGCACTACAATCCATCCCCCAGAACCAGCCTCTGCTCCTGAAAATTTCTTTTAATGCAGAAGTTACACTCTGGATAATCCCTAGGCTCTCTGAACAGCAGGTTACACAGAAGGATTTGCAAGGGAGGAACAAAGGCCTCTGCCTTTCTACATCAAGGAGTTGCTCACTGTGTGGGGGTTTCAGTTCTATGGGAGCTGGGAATATCCAGCGAGGATCTGAAGTGTTAGGGAAACCCTGAGAGCAAGCACAAAGTGATGGCAGTTGCTGGCTGGCAGCATTGCAGCTCGCTAAGGCATTTCAGGTGGCTGTTACGGACTGGGACGATCTGGGCTCCTGCAGAACACTTGGGTGGGAAGATCTGGGGAGCTGGTAACTTCAGAGGGGCCAGTGAGCCGAGTTTAGGGACTCCCCTCCCCCGGAGGGCCAGGATATTGACAGGGTGTGATGGGAGTGCCTTCCCTTAGTATGGCAAGGCTCTGCATAGCAGGAGCACTGGCCTCACCGGGGCTGTGCTCCTCCCAGGAGCCTTGGCAAGGTCCATCAGGAATACTGTTGCCCAACTCTAGATCCTCAAGATGGCCTGTCTGCCCCCATCCCACCCTGGAATTGTTCAAGGCCACGTTGGATAGGGCCCTGAGCAACCTGGTCTAGTGACTCACCTCCAAAGGCAGGCTTGCTGTTGGGAGTGCTGGTCATGGTGAAGGCGAAGGGCGTGCTCTGGCCCTGTGCTCCCAGTGCACTCTGCGGCAGAGATGAGCCAAAGGGAGTTGCTGCCAGGGCTGCTCCACTCCACCCAGCCCCAAAGCTGAAGGCCACAGTTGGGGACCCAGTGCTGAGGCCTGGTGTACCCATCCCAAAAGTGCCAGTGGAGGGGCCTGGCTGGGTGGTGGCCCCGAAGGTGAATGGAGATGGGGTGGTGCCAAAGACAGTGGCACCAGTGCTGCTGCTTGTGGTCTGGGTGCTGGCACCAAAGCTAGATGTGGTGGAGATGGCTGTTCCGAAAGAGAACACTGAGGTGGTGGTCCCAAACGCTGCCTGGGTGCTGCTGGTGCCAAAGGAGCTCTGGGCACTGGTTGTGCCAAAGGCTGGCTGGGCACCACTGCCAAATGCTGTCTGAGCCACTGACTGTGCTGGGGGGGCTCCAAAACTGAACTGGGGGGTGAAGCTGATGGGGCCAGCAGCAGGCTTGCTGGCAGGCACCTGGCTCTCAGCAGCCCCAGTACTGAAGGTGAGCTGGCTCCCAGTGCTGGGGTATGGTGGTGGTGGCTTTGCGCTGGCACTGAAAGAGCTGCCAAAAGCTGAAACGGAGGAGCCGAATGTCAGCGGTGCTTGAGCTGTGGTGACTGGGGCAGGGGATGTCAGTGTAGTGCTCCCAAATATGCTAAAGCCCACGGTGGTGGCAGCAACGGTCGAGTTTGAAGGTACCTGGCCAAAGGCAGGGCCTCCTGGGACACTGGTGGTGGCAGTGACTGTGGTTGGAGGTGGCTTCCCAAACTGGAACACAGGCCCTGAGGTGGCAAAGCTAGTTTCTGTGCCAGAAGCAGAGCTGGTGAGGCCCCCAAACAGGAAGGGCTGTGTTGTGCTAGTGGTGGTGGCAGTGGTGACAGTCACGCTGGTGGCAGGGCTAGTGGAGGTAGGTGGGTTCAGTCCAAAGCTGAAGACAGGTTTAATGGCGGTATCCGTGGAGGAACTCTGGGTGGTGGCAGTTGTAGCTGCAGTGGTGAAGATGATGCTGGGAAGACCCGTGAATCCTGCCAGAGTAGCTGTGGAAGCAGTTGGTGGCTCTGAGGCTGGCTGTGCCGCAGGTTTGAAGGCGAAAGGAGAGACTTTTACTGGAGATGAAGCTGCAGTGATGCTGCCAAAGATGGGCTTGAATATGGAGGATGTGGAGGACGTTGATGCAGGGCCTGAGCTCGCAGACACAGTGGCTGTGGTGGAGGTGACAGCCGTGCAGGCTGCTGCTTTCTCACTCTTTGGCACAGCACCAAAGACGGGTTTGAAGACGGGGTTTGTGGTGGGCACGGCAGTGGGTGGGGTGGGCACAACAGTGGATGCAGTGGGTGCAGCAGTGGCCATGGTGGGCATGGCAGTGGCCACAGTCGCTGCTGTCTGGCTGGCTGGAGGGGTGTTCAGCACCCCAAACAGGACACTTGGCTTTGGGAAGGAGGGAGGCTTGCTGGGGGTCTGGCCCAGCTCAGTGAACACGGGAGGGGCCAGGCTGCTGGGAGGTTGCACTGCCAGGGCAGGGGGAGCACTGGGGGCAGGTGTGCTCAACACGGGCACAGGCTTGGTGTCAGCAGAGATGGCAGGCAGAGAGCTCGACTCCAGTGACCCAGTGGGAGCAGGTGGCAGTGCAGCTGATGGAGGTGGTTGGGATGCTGACGCAGCTCCAGTGGAGTCTGGAAAGGGGAGAGAGCTTACTTATGGACAAGGGGGCACCTTCAGAAGCCCACTCTTCTGCCCAGTACCCACCCACTGCTGCAAAGGCTCCCAGTTACACCCAGCCCTCCAGTTACCATAGCCTCCAGCAGGACCAGGGACTCAGCGTTGACAAAGGTGTCCCCTCAAGCCCTGCCTGCTAGCTCTACTGCCGGAAGAGCATTTGAATGGAGGGTTTTGTCAGCTGACTCACGCAGAGGCAACGAGGAGTTCCCACTGCACCTGCCCAACTCTGTAGGCATTCCACTGTGTCAACGCTCCTCCTCCTCCTCACCTGGTGCTGTGGATGCAGCCTGGCTGCTCTGCATCTTCTTCAGGCTGTCCAGGAGCGAGGAGCTGGCTGGGGCAGGAGCTGTGGAGGCAGGGGAGGTCACAGCAAAGACCAGCGGCTTGGACACAGGTGTGATCTCTGCAGTGGTGCTGGGGACTGCATCTACAGGGAAACAGCAATATATCAGGACCCACAACTGGCTGCGAAGAACAAACCCTCAGCAGAGCTTCCCAGTAGGCAGAGGAACTGCACTTACACCCAACAGCCCTGGGCAACCTCACCCAGCACAAGGCATGAGATCTCAGTTGGAAGGCATCAAGAGCATCCCCATACCTGAGCTTGTTGCTACCCTCCACATTCCCAGCCCATCCTTACCAGCCTTATCCTCCAAGACACTGTTGAACCACTGCAGCACTGCCTTCTTCTCTGCATCCAGGTCCTCTGAGGTGATGGAGTAGCCCAGCTGAGGCGGCGGGGGCTGCCAAGAGAGAGCAGCAGCAGCTTAGCTCCTTCCCAGGGAAGCGGGCAGAGCCTCTCTGAAGGTGCACTGGCGACTGGCCATGGCGAGCCCTGTGAAGCAGGTGGTCCTGCTGCAGCTACCGCGGAGCTCCGGTCCCCAACTCTGGTTGGCCCCCGGCGTGGCACTGAGGGCACGGCAGGCCTTCCCCAGGCCATTACCTGGTCCGGCAGCAGGCAGCACAACCACACACAGCCCACCAGACACTGGGGCTGGGGAGAGCGTCACTTCCCACTCGGCCAAGGACGGGGCCTCCTTCCTGAGGGCAGGCAGGTGAGTGTGCCCCCAGCCCTGCAGAAATTGCAGTGAGCACATTCTATTGCCAGAGCAGGGCCAAAGGGGCTGTGAGACAGCGACGTACCAGCACCAGCTGGTCCCCACGGAGAGATGACAGCAACGGGATCTTCCGCTTGCGCTTCCCACTGCTCCCCAATGCGGGTGTTGGGCTCAGGGAATTCTGCTTCTTCCACACCGGTGACTCCACCACTATAGAAGGAGACAAGTCAGGCTGAGCTCTGGGTAGAGAGGTGTTTGGTTGTAGTGATGGGGCTGTCCTTTCTGACCCCTCTCTGGGTGGCCCCGCTCCGAGGGCAGAGCCAGGAGTACAGTTTGAAGCTGAGGACAAGGCTGTGATGCCCCGGAACAGCAGCTTCACATCTAGGAGGTCTGTGACATGAGGCTGGTGGGTTTCTGTGGGGCAGTCGCCCCTTCCCAGCTCTATGGATGGTGCCAACAGACTGCCTACCCAAACTACATGCCACAGCTGGCATTGTATCATGGGGCCCATCTGCCAGGGGCACAGAGGACTTCCTCTCCATTTTAGCTGAGGAAGCATTGGAATAAGCTCAGACTGGAATTTGGTCAGGGTGCTATTCATGCCACAGCAGGTCATGGATCAAGGCTGACACCTGACCCACCCTGGGTTGGGAGCTGGCATTCCCCCTTGCAAGCCAGCTCCCAGGCATCCGCTAGCACCCCAACACTGTCAGCATTCCCTTATCACTTGGAAATCCCACTAGGGCAGTCACTGAGGCCAGCAGAAGTGCCATTGCCTTGTGAGCAGCACAGGCCAAGTTCCCAGGTGACCTCTCAAGCCAATCCCACTGCAGACCTCAGCTGCCTCCTGTCGTACTCTCTTGCTTGCACCGGTGACCTGGGTGCAGTGTCGGGGCACACCTACACTTACCTTTCTCTGTCTGCAGCTCTTTGTCTGATTTCACTGGGGTGGAAGCATTGGAATGATGTGACTCCTCTTCCCTGTGTAAGCAGGAGGGACAGTTAGGGTCAACCCTGGGCTCAGCCCTGTCCCCAGGAAGCAGGATGAGACTGAACAAGCTGAAGACTCACACAAGTATCCCTGGTGTGTTTATTTGCCTCCTGGGAACAGATCTCAGCACAAAAGCTTTGCCCAGCTCCAGGCAGAGGAGTTGCTTCCTGCTCCAGACTCAGCTTGGCTGAGCCTGTGCACCCTCCAGAAGACAAATGAGCCTCAGGAGGGTAGCTGGGGGTCTCAGATGGTAGTCACTGCCTCTCACAGGTTAGGCCCACCCAGGTGGTTGTGTCAGTTTTGGTTCTGACATAAGGTCAGGCTCCTCTGACTCAGGAAAGAGAACACAGGCTGTGCTCCAAGGCAGGTACTAAAATACAGATTCTGGGATTTGACTTGAGATGGCAAAACTCAGGGCCTGTCTCCCTAAGGATCAAGCAATCCAGGCCATGCCAATGTCACCAGGCACCATCATTACTGCAGCAACCTGTGCCCTTAAATCTCTGACCTGACTTGGGAGTGGGCCAAGGGTGGCACAGCTTGGACAAGCTGCAGCATGACAAGGTGACAGGGAGGCCAACTGATTCAAGTGAGTCGCTACATCATTATGTCTAGGAGAGGGGCCTGCACTGTCCCAGCTCCAGTATAAAGTGGGACCTGCATGCTAAGATGGCTGGGAAGGACTGCTGTCTTGCTGGCTGGCCATCAGCGAGCAGGCACTTGCCAGGTGACCAGTTGGTTACCTGGCTTTCTTGAGAGGCCACTCCGGTGTCTGAGGGCGGGAGGACGCTGGGCTGGACAGTGGGGACACGCTCACACCACTTCTCTTCCACAGCTGGAATGCAGAGAGATACCAGCAGTAACTTGGCATGGGGCCAGCAGAGAGCACAGCCCTCCTTCTCCCTGCTCCCCCACACTAAGCCCCATTGCCCCGGGCCATGGCTATTGAGCCCAATGAGCTCACAGTTTCTCCTGCTTCATCACTTAACTCCCCTCCACATTTAGGGAGCACAAGTTCTGTCTACCCCAAGCTGAATTCATATGGGAACAAGCAGCCTCCAGGGTCTTTACTGCCCTGGCTGAGCACAGGCAGGGAGGACACTGCTGGGCCAGCTCTTGCCTTTGTGTGACACAGGTAGAGGCCGCCCAACTGCTTTCAAAGCGGATGGATCGCAATGCAAAGGTCACACTCTCTGCAGCCCCAGCAAACCCCTCCCTCCCACTGCCTGGAACAAACCTTTCCCCACACAGACACAGCTCCAGTGGCCATGGCTATGTGTCCCTGGCACATCTGCAAGCCCAGCCAGGCCACAAGCAGTGCTTCACTGCAGTCAGCAGGTGGGACCTGGGTCAGAATGGGGACACACGGCTCCCACACTGCTGAGTCCAGCTGAAAAGATGTCAGCACACCAAAACCATTTTTCTTTTTCCTTCACCTGGATCTATCCAATCCAGCAGACTGGCCAAGGAAGAGGAGGCAGAGGAAAAGTCTCATTCTTGGTTTGGTATAAAAGCAGCAGTATAGCTCAGTCTGGGACTCTTCCAAAAACCAGATAATTGCTGCTTGGCCCACAGCCCACCTGATCCCCAGAGTGATGAGACTGCCAGGCTGAGCCACACTGGGTCCAGGCACTCAGCCATAGCAGTGTCCCCTCATAAGCCCAGAGCTGGGATTACATGGGTGATCCCAAAAGAATGTCAAGCTACAGTATCCCTACCTGTGCGAGGCCCCGGCTGGAGCTGTAGGAGCTGGCAATGGCATTGCGGATGGAGCTGGGGATCCCACCAGCATAGGTATTGTTGAGGGAACTCATGGAGGAGGTGCGAGACCTCTTGTTGGAGCAGTCATCTGGGCAGTGTGAGACAAGGCCCCTCTTCAGAGAGCCTGGCCTGGAGGGGGATGAAGGTTTGATGAGGTCCTCAGCGCTCCTGCCCACCAGTCCAGTCCATGCAAGGTAGGTGGAGGAAGGCAATCCTGCTCATTCTTACAGCACAGGGCTTAGAAACAACCCTCAGCAGCAGCACAGCCCTGCTGCTGTCACAGGGTGACAGACTGAAGGCACAACCACAGCCTCTCTTGCTCTGCCTCCAAGACAGGCTCTGCAAACAAAACCCAAGCCCTCTTTTCCAGACCCCATAGACATTTGCTCCCACCCATCCCAGGAGTTGCTTTTGGCCCATTGGACACTTACTTGGGTATGAGAGAGGCAGGGGCACCATTGGCTACCAGCGGCTCAAATGCTGACTGCCCACTTCCACTGCTGTCATGGCGCCTGTGGGAAGAGTGCAAAAACCTATGACAGCATAGAAGCCTCCTCCATCCTGGGGAAAGGCAGACTGAGCACCCAGAGAAATATCAAATCTTGCTTTTTTCCTGGCACCCAACACCCAGGACAGAGCTTTCCTCCATCTACACCCTGCTGCAGATCTTCCCTCCATGTCGGCCTGTCCTCACTCTCACCCCAAACACAAGGAGCTCCTCCAGCTGCCTGCTGGGCACAGTAATTTAGTGTAAAAAAACCAAACAAACTCTTTGCTTAAATCCATTACTCTAAGCCAAAATACCTCCAGAAATGAGCTGCTGAGTGTTTCTGAACAGACCTGAGCTCTGAAACTTCCACCTCCAACCTCTTCCTAACCAGTGCCCTGGAGGGTTCAAGTCAAAAACTGAATTCCCCTTCCCACTGTGATTTCATGAGGACCTGAAATGTCAAAACCACAAAAGACACCATACTGTAAAGTGGAGCTGGAGGTGTAGGACAGCCCTGTCACTTGGCCAGGCGCTCCCCTCAAGCCCAGAGCATGCTGACCCCAAGGCACAGGCAACCCCACACTCTCCAGCTGACACAGCTCCTTTCAAGGACAGGGAATTTTCTATCTACAAGCAGTCCTTGTGCTTCCCAGACATTAACGCCTTCAAAATTGGCTTTTATGGCAGAGCTGTGTATTGGCGTATTAAAAAAACAGTTTTAAGAAAAATAACCTAAGCTGATCCTGTCTATGCACTGCTTCTGTTGTTGTCCTGATTGGCTCTTGTGCGGCTCAGATCCAGTGAGCCAAGCGTTCAGGGATGAGAATTCAGTGCTGGAGGAGGCTGGTGTGCCCTGCTTTATCCTGCTCTGCTCCCTGGGCCACCTCCAGCAGCAGCCCCAGTGCAGGACAATGCCCCAGGCACTGACCAAGCAGTGTCTCAGCTCCCCATCCCAGCCCAGATGGAAGAGCCTCCATGAACAGAACTAGGAAGGACGAAGCAGCTGTCAGAGCAAGTCCAGAAGAGAGCTAAAAATTTGGTATGGGGACTGGAGCACCTCCCCTACAGAAACAGGCTGAGATATAAGCAGCTGTTCAGCCTAAAGAAGAGAAGTTTGTGCAGAGATCCCAGTATTTCAGGATCTGAAGGCGCCTGCAAAAAAGCTGAAGAAGGACTGCATTAAGAAGTGCAGTGACAGGACAAGGGGGAAAGGCTTCAGATTGAAAGCAGGGTAATTTAGGTTGGATAAATAGAATAAGTTTTTGGTGAGGCCTTGGCACAGGTTGCCCAGAGAACCTGTGGCTGCCTCATCTCTGGAAGTGTTCAAAGCCAGGTTGCACAGCACTTGGAGCAATCTGGGATAGTAGAGGGCATCCCTGCCCATGACAGGGGGTTACACTGGATGAGCTTGAATGTTTCTTCTAACCCAAATCATCCTGTGATTCTATGTAAAGCAAGAGGGTGGGATAGCAAGGCAGCGCTGTGCTTGGGTGGTTGGAAAGGCTCTGGCAGACCAGGGCTCTCAGGATTTACTCCTTGTCCTTCCTAGGACACTGGCAAAAACATAGCACCCTCCCTCCTTCAAACACAGGGATGGAAGTTGCTGACCTTGAGTGACAAACGCAGCAGACAGTGTCTCATTTACTCTCGTTTCACCTCCCTCTGCTAGATCAGCTCACACGGGAAGTGCATGGAGCTCGCCAAGTGCAACGCTTCCACCTGGTAATCCCATCTCTCCTGGGAGCCCAGGTCTGACGGGAGGACAGAGTCCACAGCAGATACCAACACTCCCCAACATGCTTTCCCAGTGTGCAAACCCCCATGAGGAGATGAGCCACTTCCCACCCAGGCTTCCCAAAACACATTTTTGGCAGGGGAAACACACCAGACCCACACCTAAACCACATTCGTTTGACTGCAAAGCCTTGAAGGACTTTTACACACAGCATCAAGGGCTGGGTGATTGATGGAGTGTGCTTCCCTTCTGCATTTCACTTCTTACAGTACTTTTCCAGCCCTGACTCCAGGTCTCATGGGGCCTGGCACACTCTGGGACACATCTCATTTGTCACCTTTGGAGCAAGAATCCCATTTCTGACCTTCCCAACACACTAGCTGCAACTTGAACTGCTGCCTTTTTACCTTCTTTTGCTCTCCTGATCATTCCCTGAAGTCTGGTCCTCCTCCTCTTCCTCCACAGCCCTTTTCCTGCTCTCCCTGATGGCATTCAGCACAGTCTCCTTTGCACATGGGTCAGGGCTGCTGGTGGCCGGGAAGGCCAGAGGTGAGACCAACTGCTCCAGACTGTGGAACAGAGCAGAATGAGGCGTGTGGCAGGCTGGGAATCCCCGGTCTGATCGCCCTACAGAAGGGAGAACACGGCTCTCCCATGCGGCCCTTCCCGCAGGTTTGGACATCACCATCCTCCCAGGCACATGGTAGCGTTTGGGATGGGATGCTGCTCCCGGGCACAGCACAGCCCAGCCGGCTGAGGACTCCCGCCGGTGTGTCCCGCTCCCCACCGTGGCTGATAACCGGGCTCCCCCAGGTGTGTCCCGATCTCCCCCGTACTCACGCCGGGGAGCGGGCGATGCCGACGGCCGGCGGGGCGATTCTCACGGTGACGGGGCTGCGGAGCGGGCCAGCACAGCGGGCCCAAGGAGCACTGCGTGGGGAGCCGCCCTCCCAGCGGGCGGCGGGCAAGCACAGCGGCACGGCCGGCCGGGCCTCAGGCAGCGGATACCGGCGGCGCGGGGCCTGCGGCCGGCAGCGCGGAGCCCTGTGGGGACAGAGCGCAGTCAGGGCCTCCAACGCGGTCTGGGGCTTCCCCGCCCGCTCTACCCCCATCTTCCCCTTGCTTACCCGAGCTGGGGGCGACGAGGCGCGGCCCTCAAGGCCGGGCCCCCGTTGGCAGCGGCTTTGCCGGGCGGGCGCGGCGCGGGCGTGCCGGGCCGCATGGCGCACCAGGCANGCCCGCCGCTCCCGGCGTGCTCTGCGGGGCGGGGCGAGGGCGGAGCTTAAGAGTAGGACGGAGGTGTCACGAGTGGGCGCAGCTTAGGGGAGAGCGGCTACCCCCTCGGCACGCCCTGCGGGGGGCGGGGCTTACGAGAGGGACACGCCGGTAGGCGGGGGCTCCCGGCTCAGCGTGACCAGTCCTGCCCCCGGG
>VZTR01021088.1:219540-242333 GCA_013400775.1 Chaetops frenatus | reverse complement strand
CGTCTGCGTGAATGGGCGGGGGACTCATGAGGGGCGGGGCTCCCCGGGGATAGCGGCCGGCTCGGCTTCCGCGGGCTCCCGGCATGCTCTGCGCGGGACGGCCGGGGCTCCTTCTGGCCCCGCCCCCCCGCCCCCTCACGGCACCCCCGTGACCCCGCAGGACAGCAGGGAAAACGTCAGGGACTGTGGCAGGGACAGTGCTTCTCACAGGGCTTTCTGCATCCCAGGGGGCCAGCTGGCCCTGGCAGGGCTGGAGGACACTAGGTGCTGCCCAGGTTGGGTTAACCGTGTTTGAGGGGACATTCCCCTGAGATCCCTGTCGGGGGACTCCATGGGACCCCAGCAGCAGTACCCCCTTGCCATGGCTCTGCAGCACAGGATGATCTGCATGGCCTCCCCATTGCAGCATCACCCCCAGGAAGGGGGGACAAAGCCACCCATACTCCTTGGGGCTGGGCAGGGACCACGTCCTGGTGTCCTCCCAGCAAAAAGAGGTGACATGCATGGTGGCCGTGGGGACCCACAGGTGTGGGACAGTGGGGGCAAAGGCTAGTCATCACCAGGACAACACCTGGGTCACCTCAACACCAAGTGATTTTGGGGGCCACTGAGCACACAGATGAGGGCAGAGCCCAGGACCCCCTTGTGACACAGGTCCCCTGTGTTGCCCCCCTAAGCTGTGGGGCTGGACTGAAGACTTTATTGAAAAATCCAAAATGAACAACGTGGTCATTATTATCGTACAATGAAAACCCAAATCAACCTGCCCTGCAGTGGGGGGGTGACCCCCGCCATCCCCGTCACCAGCTGCCATCACGGGGGACACCGCAGGGACCTCCTACCCACACCTGGCTGAGATACAAAAGGGACAAATGGATTTGGCTGAGAGCAGTGCCGCTGTCCCCAGGCCCCCACTGCCAGTGACTCCCATGCTGCTCCCCAGCCCCAAGGCCTGAGGTAGTTGGGTGTGCAGGCGAGACTCCCCCCAAAAAATGGGGGAGGGTTTTGGGGCTCCTTGTGTCCTGCAGGAACAGGATGGTTGGTATTGCATCCGAGGGGAGCCAGCATGGGTTGAGATGGGGAAGCAGCAGGACCCCCAGGGGGAGGGGTGCAGGTCCCTCTGGCAGGCAGCAGGGGTGGCAGGGGACATGGGGACAGCGGGTCCCTGCACACTGGACAGCTGCATGGAGGGGTGGCAGCTCTGAGGCCACGGTGGTGGCAGGTTCCACTGCTCCAGGTGCCAGCTGGGTGCTGATAGGTGGGTGTTGCTGGGAAAGCACACAGTGACAGCCCAGCCCCTTCCCAAAGGGACAAAGGCCAAATCCTGTCCTCAGCACCCTGAGGGACACTTGCCCCAGCAAGGGCACCAGCAGGACAGTGGGGGATGGGCACATGGCTGCATGGTCTGACATCACTGTCTCCATCCACTGCAGCAAGATAAGCTGGGGGGCCTGGAGGTGGCTGATGCCCCCCGCCCTCTAAGCCCCCTGCTCAAGGCACAAAGGTTCCCTAGTTGGTGCCAGCCCCATGGCCACCTCTGCCCACAGCCACACTGGCCCTAGTTCCCCTGCACCTAAGAGGGTGGCAATGACACCAGGGTGGCACCAAAGTGAGCACGGACAGTGAGCTTCTTGCTCTGGCTTCAGGGTTTTTGGGCCACCCTGGCTTCCCCCCAGACTCTCTGTGCTGCTGCCCTAGAGTCATCCCCCCATTCCTAGCAGCTGGTGGCTTGTGTGGTGGCACTGTAGTGGCCCAAACCTGCACCCAGCACCTTGCGGAGGGTTTATTGCTGGCATGAACACAGTGATCTGTCAGGGCAGAGCAGCCCAGCTCAGGGAGAACTTGGGAGGCATTCTGGGGACCTGGAATGAGGGGAAGGAGCTCACGGCAGCATCCCTCCTGCTGCCATCCCTTTCCCAGCTGTTCCTGGCACCCTGTGTCACCTCTGAACCTGCAGTGGCCAAAGGCACTCGGTGCCCCTGCCAAGAGGGAGCACGCTTAGCACCAAGCCCAGCAGCACCCCAGAAGTTGTCCCCCACCTGGTGGCACCCCTGGAGCCTTCAGCATGCTCATTCCCTGGGTGGGGGGGACATTCGTGTTGAGCCAGGGGCTGGATTAAGGCTGGAAAAGCAGCGAGAGGCAAGAGAAGTCCGACCGCTCTCGCTCAGCCAGAGACGGCTCTAGGAGTTCCCAGAATCTGTGCAAAAACAAAACTAAAGGGTTAAAGACCCCTGCATAGCCACCTCCCCCCACCCCCAGCAACTCTAATAAATACACATGGTTTGCGCCCTGCCCCAGCCCTGGGGTTGCACTGGTGGCTCAGCTCTGATGCTGGAGGTGGCTCCTGGGGGGACACAGGGGACGTGTGCTTCCAGGGGGCTTCTGCACCACTTCCTTGGGGATCTTCTCAACAGACTGCACCACGTGGGGTCCCAGGGGTGTCCCCCGCAGGGTCCCAGGTATCCCCTCTGCGCTGCTTCTACCACTGGTGCTAATCTGCAGCTATAGATGGGAAGACAGGGTCAGGGGGTGTGCTGTCCACTGGCATCCCTCTGGGACCACAGGGCTGTTCTAGCAGCACCTGAGCCCCCTGCCTGGGAGTGATGCAGATCCCACAAGTTGGGGTCCTTCCTGTGGAGAGATCCCATAGGATTTGCCCATGTGTGTCAACTATCCCCAGGCTTGTGCCAGCTGCAGCAAAACCTGCTCATTGCCACAGATGGCAGGCAGGGCTTCTCCACCCGGCCCCACCTTTTCTGGGAGCAGCTGCTCAGCTGGAGCAGGGCTGGCTCCACTCACCGTCCTCCTCCCAGCCCTCTGCCACTCCAGCCAGCTCGTAGTGCTTCTTGCGCAGCTCCCCCAGCTTCTGCCGCTCCTTCTGCAGCTGATTCTCCAGCTCCAGCACCCGCACCTGAGGACACGGCCCAGGACATGCCCACCTTGGCACGGAGCTGGGCCAAGCACTCCCCTTTCACACCCCTTATGCCCCCATTATTGAGCCCAAAGACCACAGAGGTGCATCCCACGAATGCTCCAATGACAAGTGGACCTGGCGAGGGGATGGATCTCAGGTGGGCACTGCTTGTGCAGGCAGATGAAGCACAATGATCTGTGTGGGCAGACCAGGCAGGGGAATTCCCCAGAGCTGCCCCATGCCAGGTAGAAGTGGGTGCTGCGGGCAGCACACGGGGGGCAGGAGTGGCCCTGGGCTACTATACCATGATGGGAACAGCATCGGGGAGGGATCGAGGGCAAAATGCATGTGACTCCTGGGCAAACCCATCTGTTGCCTTCACACCTTGGGCTTACCCTGTGCTTGTGCTACCAGCTGGGGACAGCTGAGTATGGTGACCCCAGATTTGATGCCCCACCCCAGGCAGTCCAAGAGAGACATGACCAGGTGTGTTTCGCAAACCATGTGGGAATTTCCTACCTGCGAGTCCATCTCCTGACGCTTGATCTGGGTGAGTGTCATGCTGGAGAAGTCCATGCTATCTGCGGAGAAAGAAACCACCAGCCTCCTTCAAGCTCTGCTCCCTCAGTTGGACCCCCCGGCTGCTCCCATGCTGCTGGCAGGGTCTGACACCATGGCATATGCAGGGAGGGAGTGAGGGGCAGCCATGGGCAGAGACCACAGGGGCACAGCCAACCAATGGTGGTGAGTGCCAAGAGCAGAGGTTTTGGGGCAGGCTTGTGCTTCAAGCATTAGGACCCGAGGAAAATGCTTCAAGTTGTGCCAGAGGAGGGTTAAGTTGGATAAATGGGAAAATTTCTTCATGAAAAGGGTTGTTCAGCACTGGCAGAGGCTGCCCATGGCATGGTGGAGTCACAATTCCTGGAGGGATTTAAAAGCCACATAGATGTGGCACGTGGGGACATGGTTTGTGGTGGGGGAACAGTAAAACTCAATTGTCTTATAGAGTTTCTCCAACCTAAGTGATTACGTGATTCTAAGATCCCTGCAGCCCAACAATTACCTTTCTCCTCCACCTGAGACTTGCCAGCCTTGGTGGATGCCACCACGCTGGCCGTGGCCTGGTTGACGCCCCGGGAAGCTTGCTGCAGCTTGCAGAGGTTGGCGCTGTCTTTGTCTGCCTTCACCTGCCAGGACAGTGAGGAGGGGGTCACACCCCGCCAGGCAAGCCCCACAATTCAGGGTGACCATATGGTGCCCCAGCATTACCCTGAACCATGACCAGGGTAGCAGCCTTGCTCCTACCTTGGAGGCTGCCACCAGCTGCGCGGTGCTGGCTGCGATCTCCCGGGAACAGACCATCAGCTCCTCGAATGTCCCCTTGCCTTGCACTACCAGGTCAGCAGCATCACTGTGGGAGAGCAGAGAGGGGCTGGAGCATCATCCCACCACCCGTGCCCCCTCCCTGTGGTGACTGCAGAACTCTGCCATCCTCTCCCCACTGTGGTGACAGTGGCACTTACACCATGACAGTGGCACCCCAGCCCACTGCCTTGGAGGCAGAAATGAGACCCTCGGTCCAGCGTGAATTCCTGGCATAGAATTCCTTGGGGGATGCTGCACCCTGCCGTTGGTAAAGGCACAGTTAGTTACCGGGCACACCCAGATCCCTGCTCTGAGGGGAAAGGAGGAGGTCGTTTAGGATGCGTGTGGGAGCTGAGGACACACTGAATTTGGGGGTTGTGGGGTTCCCTGTGTGGGAAAGGAGATGAGGGATCACCATGACACCCCAGGAACCATAACCAGGGTGAGACCCCAGGGCTCGAAAAGAGCTCCTGGAAGCTGGTGGGGAAGTCCCAGTGGGCCAAGGGTTGGAGCAGCATATCCCAGCAAATGTGCGATGACCCCCAGCTGGACAAGCACCCCTGTCTTCATCCCTGCCCTCAGCCCTTCCTACATCCCTGCCTGCCCCCTTGCCCACATCCCTGTCCCAGCTCACCCGTCCACTCTCCACAATCTCTCTCTGGAGGTCCTTGGAGGCCAGGACCAGGACATGGATGGCCTGCATGAGGCCTGTACAGGAGCCCAGGATCCTGTGAGACAAACACCACTGAGCCCCACCTGTGGAGCCCCTGCCCTGCCTGCAGCATTGTCCCCATCCTGCCTGCCTGGCTCTGTCCAGTGTTCCCATCACCACTTACCTCTCATTCACTTCCAGTTTGACTCCAGTGTCACCAGCCCGTGCCTTGCTCAGCATCTCCTGGTTGAGGGGAGAGAGATTGTGCTGAGCTCAACGCGCCTCTCTGGCCTCTTCAGTGGTCCCAGCAGGCCCCCAGAACAGTGCCTGTGGGCACCTCTGTGCTCATGGTGACCCTCACCTCAATACGGGCAGACGCCGTTTCGATGGCTGCGGCTGTTGCTGCCATCTCCTTGTCTACCAGGTCACCCAGCTCCTCCTGCTTGACATCCAGACCTCTGGGACGCAGCTCCTGGGGACAGGATAGGATGAAAGGGACTGTCCAGGAGCAGTACAGTCCCTCTGGTGGGTGGTGCCTGCCATGGCCTGATCCCATCCCACTAGCCCTCCTGGGACACCCACCTCCCCGATGGCGCTGATCTGGCCCAGGCAGGCTGTCACCAGGCTGCAGTCAGCACTTGCCACTGTCCCTGGGTCTTGTAGGGCGCTGAGGTAGCTCACAGCCTCACTGCCACACTGCTTGCACAGCTCTAGCAGACCTGCATGGGCAGCATGGAAGGCTGAGGGGGCCACACGTGGGGAGATGTCTGGTTTGTACCCACCACAGCATGCTGCCTGGGCTGGCCTCTGCCTGCCCTGGTTTCTGCCCACTTCAGCACCCAACATGCCCCAGCATCCTGCCCACCTTATCCCAGCATCCTGCCATGATCCCTGCCCACCCTTGCCTCTGCTCACGTTGGCATCCTCTTTGCCCTGGCCTGCCCTTGCGCCTTCCCACCCTGACATCTGCTCACCCCAGCCCCTGCTCACCCTTATCCCCTGCCCACTGAGTTCCCTGCCCACCCCAAGCCATGCTCACCCTGGTCCCCTGCCCATTCTGACCCCTGTCCACCCAGTCCCTGGCGTGGGGGCAGCACTCACGGTCAGCAGGCTCCACAGGGGCCACATGGGAGGTCGCACTGCCCTGCAGGAGGGTGTCACTGACCAGGTGGGCGAAGAGGGCCAAGCAGGACAGCAGGGAGCCCACAGCTGTGGCAGGACAGCAGGTACAGGCCTCAGCCCCCACCATGCTGACCACCCGCTCTGCTTGCTGGGGCTGCCCCTGTGCCCCCTGCCTGGGGCTGCCACCTCTCACCTGTGCCATCTGAAAGGTACTTGCTGTGCACGTCCCGCAGCCGCTCTGCACACTCGGCGGCTGCCACTGTCTGGGACAGGAGGCAATCTGCAGGCAGACAGCAGGCAGGGCTCAGCCGGGGCCACAGGGAGCAGGCAGGCTGGGATACCCCCAGCTTTGGGGGCAGCAAGGGCGTCACCTGCTGAGCCGGTGCAGCTGACATGAGCAGGATCCTCCATGTGAGCCAGGGCATCCTGCACCATGCGCTTGGCCTCGTGTGTGGTGCCCTGCAGCAGGGCCAGCTGCTCCTTGGCCAGGCGCTGCTGCAGCGCCTGCTCTGTGCTCTCCTGCTGGGCCAGAGCTGGCTTCAGGACCCCTACTGGGCCACCGGGCATTCCCTTCACCCAGCCCGCCTGAACCCTTCTGGTCTGGCCAGAATGGGGATGGCAGGACACTCATGGTACCTTGTCTCTCAGCTGGGTCTGCAGCATCTCCAGCTCGGTCTTGCTGCTCTCCTGCTCGTGGCTGAGAGTGTCCCGCAGCTGCTGCAGCTCAGCCTGCAGAGCTGCCATCTTGTCCCTGTGCTGCTCTGCTGCTCGGCTCAGCCTGTCCCTCTCCTGCTCCAGGCTGGCAATCTGAGTCTTCTGCTGCACGCCTTCCTAGGAGAACATGAAATGGCAGTCGGGGCTGTGCCGAGGGTGAAACCTCCAGTTTGGGGACTCAATCTTGGTCCACGCTCAGGCCACCCCGACTTGTGCATGCTTGTGCACCATGGCCTGCACAAGCACAGCTCCCCACACCGAGCAGCACTGATGACCCTACCTAGTGACTCCTGGGGAGCCTTTTCACTTTTACCAGTGAAAATGTGTTTTTATCACAATTGTCACCATCCTGATGGAAGAGTGGATGCAGGGTGCTGCCTCTGCCCCATCCCCATCCTGCAGCTGAGTCTGCCCACCTCATAGGTGGGTGATTGCATTTTCCTGCCAGCTTCTGCCTCCTACAATGAGTCCAGGTACCCCTGCTGTCTTCCACAGCTCTGCAGGCATGGGATACCCTTTTGCACATCTTGCAGTGTGATGCCACATTGCTACATGGCCTTACAGCAGGCAGAGCTGCTGACTGACCCTGTTCTTCCAGGCATTTTATTCCATGATCCCTGCTGCTGGAGCCCATTGTTCCACATACTACCACACCCAAGGAGCGTGAAAACTCCCTGTGTGACATCAAATCCACTCAGACATGGGAAAGAAGATGATAAGGAGCTGGTTTTGAGGCCACTGGTGGGTATCACCTCTCGAATGGGTAAGGCCTGGCTACCCAGCCCAGAGGGGTGCTAGGGGCCCTCCATGTACTCTCACCTGTGTGCTGGACTCCAGCGTGTCCTGGAGCACCTGCAGCTCCTGTCTGCTGGCTGCCAGCTCCCGCTTCAGTGTCTCCAGCACTTCTGCCTGCTCCTGAGACTGCAGCAAGGCGAGAGGTTGGCAGCACTGGGGTCGTATGGGAGCCCCTGCTCATCCCTGGTGTGTCCCACCCATCCCTGCTCACCTTCCTCTGTGCCTGCTCGCTCACCCGCTGGAAGGAGTCCTCCAGCTCCTTCTTCTCCCGCTCCACATCCCCCTGGGCCTGCCTGGCCACCGTAATCTGCTTGGTTACCTCTGCGTTCTGGCGACATCAGAGAATGAGCTGAGCAGCCCCTGGTGGCAGGAGGCATGGCTGGGAGGGGGATGTTGGGTGGTGTTTGGGGAGCCCACCTTGCGAAGCAGGTCAGCGTGGTTCTGCACCAGCTCACTGTACTTCTCCTTCAGTTTGCTGTAGCGCTGCTCGTTGGCCTGTGCCCGTCCTGCCACGCACACAGGGACAGAGCTGAGCACCTGGGACCCCCCACCCACGGCTCACCCCCACCCCACGCCAGTGCTGGCATTCCCTGCTCACTCTCAATTTCTGTCAGGCTCCGCTGAGCCCTCTCTGTGTCCTCCCGCTGCTTCTTCAGCTCCTCCAGCTCTGTGCGCAGGAACTCACTCTCGTCCTGTGCCTGCTGCTTCAGGTGCTGCTGCTCAGCCAGCTCAGCCTCCAGCTCGCTGGCACGGCCCCGCAGCTGCACTGCACCCCATGTGCTCTGCAGGGATGGGGGGTGCTGATGGCACTCTTCAGTGCCCACCAGGACCATCCAATGCCCACCAGTACTGTCCAGAAGCCTCACCATGGGTACCACCCTGCAGGGCCCCCAAGTGCATCTGGGCAAAGCACAAAGATGCTGGGCCATGGGGCTGAGCCCAATCCCCTACAGGCATGCAGTCCCCTGGCACACCTGGGGACCCCCTGTATGGGGGAAGCCACTGGGAACAGAGACAGGGCAGGACAGAGATGGTCACTGTCTTGCCCACCCAGGGACACAGCCACCAGCCTACCCAACATTCCTAGTGGGTCTCATCCTGCCCACCTGGTTGTCACCCACCTCAGCCTTAAAGTTCTCCAGCTCCTGCTTCAGGGCTGTGATCTCCCTGTAAAGCTGCTCAATTAGTCGGTCCCTGGGAAGGAGAAATATGGGGTACACCTTCAGTGCTATGGGGACACAGCCTGGGAGGGGAGGTGTCCCCTGTGTCACCGTGGCTGCCATGCTGTTCCAGGCAGGGAGCTCCTGGTACAGTCTTGGCCATTCCACAGCATTGCCAGGATTGCCTACTTGTCATCCTTGCTCATCCCGTTCTGGCTGTTGAAGTTGAAGGGGTCGCAGCTGAAGGAGCTGCCAAAGATGTCATCAAACTTGTTGTCAAACAGGCTCTGTGGGAAGAGCAGGACAGACCTGGAGTGACCCCACCACCACTTGGGAGCCCTTGTCCCTCCACGCCAAGCCAGCCTACAGGCTGCCTGGACACTGGTGCTGGTTCCTCCCTTGCTTCCAGGGCACAGAGTGTGATGAACCTGATGAACACAGAGCATCTGTGGTCCATCCCCACCTAATTCCCGGAGGGAGACGATCCCCAAAGCCGTGTCACTACATGCTCCCTCCTGTCCCCACTCAATGCCTGAGGACAACCGTTCGTGGAGAGGAGGGCGAAGACCTAAAGGTCTCCATGGCAGTGCTCAA
Source organism: Chaetops frenatus (assembly GCA_013400775.1). Classification (NCBI taxonomy): domain Eukaryota; kingdom Metazoa; phylum Chordata; class Aves; order Passeriformes; family Picathartidae; genus Chaetops; species Chaetops frenatus. The sequence continues at coordinate 233,017 of VZTR01021088.1, read as the reverse complement.
AGCCAAATCTCTCCTTGCCCATCACCAGAGGGCACCACACCACTGAGCAGCACTGGGAGAATTCAGGCTGGTTCAGCCCTAGCAGCACCCAGACAGGACATCCAGCACCCAGATGGGAGATGCAGCACTGACCCATCTCTCTCAAGTGACATTCCCCAGTTCCCAAGGTCATCCCACCATCTCAGCCCTCACCACAGCATGGATTTGGAGAAATAACCCTGAGCTCAGAGCCAGAGAGCCCCCACCATCCTCACCTGAGAAGCTGTGTCCATCTCCACCAGGTCTGTGATGGGCTCGTTGTCAGGCGAGGATGCCTCAGCAGGGATCACCACCACAGGGCTGATGTGCTCTGACAGTGCAGAGGCACGCAGGAAATTGGGAGGGTTCTAAGGAGGGAGGGGAGCAGGGCTGAGGGGGCAGGACTGGCACTGCTGCTGGGCTGAAGGCATAGTTAGTTGAAATCCTGCCCTGGAGCTGAGCTGGCCCTGCCTTGACCCATGAGAATGGAGCCAGGACCCACCGAGATGGAGTCAGGATGTGGAAAAACAGAATCAAAACCCATAAGGATGGAACCAGGACCCACAGGGATGGAACCAGGAGCAACAGGGGTGGATCTCAGCAAGGGCTATGGATCAGTGAGAGAGGGGATACCAGCTTCCAGTGAGAGGGCAGCTCCACCCAGTTGGATGCCACCCAGTGAGGGATAAAAGAATGATCCTCAAGGCCCAGGAGCCCCACATTGCCACCAGACCTAAGAAGCTGGGCAAGGCAGCAAGAAGCTTTTTTGGGCCTTCTGCCAGTGCCCCGCCAGTGCCCCACTGCTGCCCCTGGGCACATGGACAAGGAACATGAAGACTTCAGGGTCTCACCTCTGGCAGCTGTGGGATCTGAATCAGCCGCTTGAAGTACTGCAGGTTGCTGGAGCGATAGAAAAGATCCTTGAGCCTGCAAGGGCAGGGAATGATTAGGGATGGCTCTTGTCCAACCTAGACAACCCCTTGCCTGACTACAAGGGGCGGCACCTGGCCACTGTACTGCTCTGGAAGCAAAGGTGTTTTGTGCTGCCACCAAACTCAGGGCAGGTCCTGGGAGGCCCCACTGCCAGCCTCCCACTGCTGGAGGGTTTATCCCATAAACCCCAGGCCTGATGCGCAGGGAGCAGGACCTGGAACTTGAGCAACCTGGTGTAGTGGAAGGTGTCCCCGGCCATGGCAGGGGGTTATATCCGATGACCTTTGAAGGTCCCTTCCAACCTAAACCACTTCCCGCCTACCCGAAGTTTCTAGGAGCAGGGGGTGCTTCCTGCCTGGAGCCAACAGCCTCACCTTCAGTTACTGCAGGAGCATCTTCCTCAGAAGCAAGGTACCTCCCTTCAGGACTTCCAGTTTTGGGGAGGAAGGACAGTGCTCAGCTGTACCACTCCTAGCTCTCACCTCTCCCAGTCACCTGAGCATCCCAGTCGGGATCTTGGCGCTGTTGATCCTTGTCCCAAGGTTAGTCCCTGGGTGGTCAGAGTACAGCCAGCCCTGCTATCTGCTCTTTGCAGTTTGTGACCTTGAATCAAGCTGTCCCTCAGCACCATGACATCCTCCCCTGGAACCATGACAGCCCCTCCCTGCTCTCAGTGGCCAGTTTTTGTTTTGGTTACTCTAAATAATCACGTACCAGACACCACAGCACGTCCCTGCTCACTAATTTTTAATCTCGGTGCCTTGGGAGCACTCCCAGAGCACCAATGCTCTGGGTCTGGGCACTTACTTTCGGAACTGCTCCAGGAAGCGATCCCGGTGGCCCTGCAGCGTATCCGCTGGCAGACCTGAAAGAAGCAGCAATAGAAATGTCAGCGGGTGTCTTCATGGATCAGGGAAAACCCATCAGCACAGCCATGTGGAGATGGCTCTTTCCCAGAGATGACCACCCTCCTCTGGGGGTCTGAATACTCCAGGCAGTGTCCTGCTACAGGAGGGGACCACATCCCACACCCCTCAGGGCAGAGAGAAGTGTGGGCTGACAGCTGTCACAATTCCAGATCCTGAAGGATACGGGCTTTGCACCTCCTTGAAGTGGTGGCTCCCTTCACCCCCCCAAAAGAGGCTGAGGAAGAGGTGGTGGTGAACAGCCCAGGCTGAGGAGGGCAGTGGCCCCAGTGCTTCCCTGTGCGTCCACCCTGTCAAAGGCAGTGGTGCTGGGAACACTCACAGGAATGGAGCTTGAAGAGCAGCTTGACAGTGTAGTCGTAGAGGTGACTGCAATCCAGGATCACCTGGATGAGTGGGGCCAGACGGCACTGCCCCGCTGCTGTCACCGACACAGAGCGCGACATGTCCAGGGAGCTGAACACTGCAGGGAAGAAGGGAGTGCAGGATCAGATCCGGCAGCCATACTGTTCCATACTGTGTTTGCCAAATCCACAGATGTCATCCAGAGCAAGAGCCATTCACCTGGAGCAAGATAGCTTCGCTGGCCCTCGGGGACACAGCCTGCTGCCCTGTTTGTGAGCTCAGCAGGAGGGGAGATTCCCACCCAGGAATCTCCCACACAGGCCTGGGAACACTCCAGCTTGGCACCATGGGCCTCCAACTGGGACTGAGCCCCAGCCGTGTCTCTGGGCAGAGCTGACACACGACCCCTGTGCTCTGCCTGTTGCTGTAGTCCCACTGGCACTCGAGTGTTGTGCCAGAGGGAAGATGCCCACCTGCTGCCCATGCTGGGGGATCACCCCAGGGCACTGGGGGTTTTGAAGCACACATGGCTGGGGCATGTTGAACTTCTCATCCTCCAGCATCCCCACGTCCTTCCTGGCAGGGATGCTCTCCATCCCTTCATCCTCCAGCCTGGATTGATATCAGGGGTTGCCCTGACCCAGGTGCAGCACCTCTCACTTTGCCTTGTTGAACCATAATTCATGTGAAGTGCCCATAGAAGAGCTGAGCTGTGGTGCCCTCAGTTAAAATCCCCTGTCAGAGCCTCCTGCAACTCAGATCAGCCCCATGTAGAGGCTGGACTCTGGCAGATATCTCATTCCAATGTGTCTCAGAGTAATGCAGGGCTTTACCTGTCTGGAAGAGGTTCAGCTCACACTCCAGGTAGTCAAACATCTCCACCGTCAGCTGAAAACTAGGAAACAGGGTTGAGGCTGGTTGGGGACTGTCCCCAAGGCCACCCATGAGGACAGGTCCTGTCCCTGCTTGGTCATGCTGCCAGTGGGGTTGGGCAGATGGTGCCACCCACCTGCACCCACTCCCTCCCTGACCTTCCCCTGCCCCGCACTCACAAGTTATTGACATCATTCTCCCCAGCCTCATCAAGCTGTCGGTCGGACATCTGCAGATTCCCAGGGAATCGGGGATTCTGGGGGAAAAAACAGGAGTCAGGAAAGGGTTCCAGAGGCTCTCCTGGTCTGGCCACAGCTCTGGGAGCACCAGGGCTGTGATCCTGCAGCCTCAAAGTCAGCTCTTAGGCGAGACAGGGGAGCGATGTGGGGGAAAAGGGAGATAACACAGGGTGTCTGAATCCTGAGTGACCACAGCATCCCTGACCCACAGCATCTCTCCTCTTTCCAGCAAGAAAAGCTGATTTTCCCTGGGCTGAGAAACCTGCCAGGCAGGGAGGAGATGGGGCTGCCAGTGGAGAGCTGGACAGGATGGAGGGATATCTGCCCTGGGGGGTACCTGCCCTGGCATTTTGGAGAAGGTCACATCACACTTCCAAAACAGGATGATAGGCACAGAAAATACCTCTTTCCAGCAGTTTTTCCCCCTTTTCCCATCCAGGATAGCTGGGGGAGAAAGGGGTATGTGTGTCTCCTACTGCTTGTAGCCCACCAATTCCCAGCCCAGCCCTGGGCCACCAGGAATCCTGCCATCCCCAAGACATTGGTCTTTGGGCCATTTTTGATGGCAAGTAGCAGCTTTGGGAATATTTCATGGAGGCAGCAGGATAGCCATGCTGGTCCATTGCTGTCACCCCAGTGCTCACCCCTTGCTACAGCCTCGGGGACAGGGACAGGAGGGGCTTACCTTAGTGTGAAATTCCATCTTGGTTCTCAGCAGTTTGAGGTAGATGCTGCAGAGCTGACCATAGCCCTCGCTAAGGTGGCCCTGTGGGGACCCCAAAAAGCTGTTGAGATCCAGGGCAGGCTGTGGAAAAGACTTTTTCTTCTGCAGAATGATTGACCCCTCCCTTATCTCCCCAAAACAGCCAAACCCTCCTCGCTGGCACCTGGATGCAGGCTGGCTGTACTGAAGGGATTTGGTCAGACCTTCTCATCACCTCCTCTGCATGTTTCAATGCTTCATTTGACTATCAGAGCCGAGTTTTTACTGAGTTTTGCCACGAAACGGGAAGAAGGCATTTGATTTTGGTGGAAGGGAACACAGAATGCAACTGAAACCCAGCCCGGGTAAGTGATAACAGCCACAGGTGAGCCATGACTGTGCTCCGCTTCCTGGGAGAGGGAACCCACCAAGCCTACGCCCCCCCAGCCTGGCCAAGGCACCCCTGGGCTCTCCCCCCAGGGCTGGCAGGGCTAGTCCCTTACCCACATCCTGCTCATGTCACTCAGCTCATTCTTGTATCGCACGGAGTCTTTCAGCACCTGGAGGAATGATGGTCACAATCAGTAGGCAGAGCACCAGGACAAAGTCTTCCATACTTGAAACCAGGAACTGGATGACAAATGGGAGGTCTTGATGCATTCCCAACCCTTTACTGCCACCATGCCTCAGTTTCCTCAGGGGGTATCCTTGCTGAGGGCTCCTGCACCAATGCCATTGTCAGGCACTGAGCAGTTTCCTATGACACTGGCACTGCCGTTGGCACTAGGGTTTGAGGCACATGGGTTTTTGGGCAGGGCAGCACCAGGAGGGCTCTGGCATCCACAACTGACCTGCTGGAGGGCACTGACCCTTCAGGAGAGCTCCAGCACTGGTGTCTACATAGGACTGACCCCCAGGAGGGCACCAACCCTCCAGGAAGGCTCCAGCTCCAGGCCCCACTCAGGATTGACCCCTAGGAGGCCAACGACCCTCTGGGAGGGCTCCAGTCCCCACCCCAGGATTGACCCACCAAAAGGACATTGACCCTCCAGCAACTCCCATAACCCAGTGCAGCCCTGCAGGGAAAAGGATTTGGCCCCAAGCTGAGCTCTGGGCACTCACATTGGAATGTCCATCCCGGAGGAGCTTGTGGAAGACATGGCAGAACTTCCAGCAGAGCACGGCATTGCCAGACAGCGGCAGCCGGTTCACCACTGACCAGAAGGTCTGTGCTCCCTTCTCGTGGTGCGTGCCCAGGATGCACGGTGCCAGCGGTCAAGGACACACTCCTCTGCCCTTTGGTGATGGAGAATGGCCACCCAAAGACAGCTGCACCCACAGAGCCCTGGGGGCCAGGCACAGAGCTAATGCTGCCCAGCCCATGTGCATGTGCTATCCCTAAAGCGGCACAAGCTACCCTCTGGCTCCCAGCCCTGCTCTGGGAGCACTGTGGCACATGCAAGGCTGGGGCTGTGCCTCTGCTGAGCCTTCCCATGTGCCTGGCTAGGATGCTGGGGATCCACTTTTGGTGGCAGTGTCCCAACCTGCTGTGGGCACCTTCCCTTCCCACCCTCTCCTGGGATGGCAGTGCTAGGAGCACCAGCCTGGGCACCTACCAACATTCAAAGGCTGTGACAGCAGCAGCAGGAAACCTGTGCCATGCTGGAAAAATATGCAATGTTGTTAATAGCCCACAGCCTCCCGAGCACCCTGGGCACCTCTCCTCACAAGCCCCCTTGATGCTGCCCCTTTTCCAGGCTGCCCCTTTTCCAGGCAGCCCCAGCCCTGCTCCCAAACTCCTTGTCCCACGGCCAGCTTTGAGAAGGATATTCCTGGCATGTTTCTCCTTGACAGCCACTTCCTGTGCATTAATGGCCTTATTGATGCTGACAGTCTGCAAGAGAGAAGTGATGGGGGGGGTGAGATGGGAAGGATTGAGGCTCCCTCAAGTTCCCCCTCCTTGCTCACTGAGACCCTCCGGCTCTGCCAGCACCTGCCAGTGGCTGGGTCCCATCCAGGCCCCCAGTTCCTGCCAGCTGGATGCTGACCTTTCCCGGATGCCTTTCTGGGATGCAGTTGGCACTCACCAGGTTCAGCTGCTGCCAGGACTCATTTACTCAGCATAATAATGATTGCAACTAAAGCAGTGCCCACAAAGAACCCTCTGCTGCCCTCAGAGTGGTGGGACAGGCAGAGGGAAGACAAATCCCTCTCCTGCCCTTGGATCGTGGGCAGCAGCTGGCGGCTCCTACCATACTTTTGGGGGGGCTGAATGGGGAGGACAATTTGGGGGGCACCAAAAATCAGGCAATGGGGATGGCAAGACCACTGCCAGGGCTGCCTGGCAAGGTCCCGGCAGCTCTGTGGGTTAGAGGGACAGGAGTGGAACCCACAGGCAGGACTTGACATGCAGGTGTTGAGAACCTTAGGGAGTCCACGCTGAGGAGCCTGGCCACAGCCAGCTACCATTTATCCTATGGAAGGCAATTGCAGCCACTGGAAGCATTTTCCAGGCAGGGTTTTTAACTCTACCCCACAAAGGGTACACAAAGAGGCCAGCTCAGGGTCATCCTCTCCCCAAGCTCCTGCATCACTAAGTGCTTCCTTGGCACCTGCTCCATGAACACCCTGCTGCCAAGGGAAGGAACTGTCTGGCTCAGCACTGCCAGAAGTAGCTCATTACTGATATAAACCAATTAAAGCTGTGACATTAATTCCAATGCCTTCCTCACTGCACTCCTTGCTGCAACCCTTCTTTCTGGCCCTCTCAGAGATGGCCCCACATGGCTTCATCTCTACAGACCCTGATCAATCTGTGCTGAGCAGCGCTGGAGGGGCCACAGAAACCCCAAATGCGGTGGAGTACAGCCCAAATCCCCCAGGAAGTCCCTGTGCCACCAAAACACATGCCAGCTGAAGCACGAACGACGATGGTCTGAGACAGATGAGACCCCACCCACAGCTGCACCCTCAGCCCAGAGCCAAGCACCCCCTTAGCTGAAACTGTGTCCGGATATCCCAGTATGAGCCAGTTCTGCTGCAGGAATGCCACTGCTCTGTGGTGTTTGCGGTCCCATCCCTATTGGCTCTGGGTGGTGACCATGGGAGGTGACCAGTAAGGACCATGGAGGTGACATGGGAGGTCATCAGCAAGATGCAGGAGGCTCATTTTGAGGAGTCAGGGGACCCGAATTGCCAGTTGCAAGACACCCATCCCAGGCACCCAGAGCAGAACCTGGATCTCAGCTTGGTTTTTTAAGGAGAGTTGAGAGAAACACCAGCACTGGAGAGACTCATCCATCCCTTCCTGAGGGGCTGGATGGAGGCAACAGGTTCCCAGCACATGAGGACAAGAGTGGGAGTCACCTCTACAGCTCTGCTTGTCCCAGCAGCCACAGCTCCTTGTCAGGAGAACCACAAAATCAAATTCAGCATTAAAAAAATGCTGAATGCAAGATGCCTCTGCCAGTCTGGAAAGGGATGCCCATGTCCCAGAGGCTTGGAGTAGATGCCTGCATCCCAACAGCTATCTGTGACATGTGCCATGGGTCCAGCTTCAGGGGCAGGTTGTCCTCATCCAAAATCCCAGTCCGCAGCCCCAAAGGTGCAGTCAGGACAGCCGTGATGAACCAGCTGGCACAGCGAGGAGTGCTGGGATCAGCACTTAAAAGCACATTCCACCTCAGAATGTTCTGCTGGACCACAAGGAACAAACCAAATGCAAAGCCAGAGCTGGGGAGCGGGAGCTCATAGGCAGAGGTGGGATGCAGGCACAACTCTCCCGGAGCCACTCCTGCTGTCCTTGAATGACCGGAACATGGCTGGTCTCCAGAGGGAAGCAGTGCTGCATCCCTGGGAAAGCTAGAAACAGAGCTCCCAGTTTAACTGCTTGTCTGTGCCAGCTTTTCCCAGCAAAGCAAGGACACTTTTTTCCAACCAAGGAAGCCCCAGTGACCTCCCAGAGTGAGAAGACACAGTGGGAGGGTGATGGGGGCTGGCAGCCCCTGGCTCCAGGTAGGAACCAGCCAGAGCTTCCATCCCCAAGTTCCTCAACTCCATTTGAAGCACACACATCTGTCTGGAAGGCAGAAAGGTTTCTGAGGAAAAGCTGGACCTCACTTTCCTGTACTTGTGGACACCCCACTTTCACACTGCATCCCCAGGAGTGCAGAGCAGGGATCCTATCCCAGAAGACACTTGGGACATGCCCAAATTGCCATATCGGTGTCTCTGGCAGTGCCCATATCAGCAAACCAGGGGAGCATGGAGCAGCAGCAGGAGACCAAGGCTGGAACTGTCTCCTCCAGGGGACAAACAGGGTCAGGGATGGTGATTTGGCTGCAAAATTGGGTCAGAACGGAGGGAAATTTGGGGCTGCCTGGACAGCAAACCCAGACCCCTTCCCCACAAAGGATCTTTCACCCCAACTGAGAGATGCTGCTTCCCACCATCATCCCACACCCACAGTTGATGGAATTTTAATTTAATTATGAGCTTCCAACCTATGAGGGAGACTTCTGACCCACCAGGACACATCTGGGCAGCACCACTGGCCCCGCTCTGGTTTTCTGAACAGGGCAGGGGACATGGGGAACACGGGACAGCCTCAAACCCCACCCTGCTGCTGGGACAGGAAGCCCTGGAGTTTCCTCTTGTGCAATGGGCCAGGCAGGAAGCAGGAGGAGAGCCCAGAGGGGCCCATTGCGTAAGGAAAGATGTGAGGGTGACACTGCCACCCCAGCAGAGCCGCAGAGTCAGGATGTGGGACTGAGCTCAGTGGGGCAGGGCTGGGCACGGGGCTCTGCCAGGCTGGGGAGTGGCTCCACTGGGTGCTGCAAAAACTGGGAAGGACACAGGGGCTGGGAAGGCTGCAAGGGCTGGGAATGCTGCAAGCACTGCTAGCTTTCCAAGTGCCACTTGAGCAGGGTGAGGAAACCCCACTGGCATGTGCATGGAAAGGGACAGGCCATTTGGGAGAGGAAGAGTCTGCGACTATCTATCCCTGAGCAGTGGGAACTTTCCAACCATCTTTTCCTCCCTCTGCAACACCAAGGGGATTCCCAGAAACCTGTAGAAGGTCTACTGCCCATAGCTTGACAGGCCACCATAGCTATGTCCCATGGGAATTCAGCACCAAATGCCAGTGAGCACTGCCAGCCCTTGGGATGAGCTGGACTAATCCCATGGGAATCCCCAACCCCTGATGCAGCCCAGCCCTTCTCACAAGGAGATTCCACAGCAGGGCAGAGCCATCAACAGCTCCACACTGGGGTGACCCATGGGCCAGGTCTCACGTCATCTCTCCAGGTGTGTGTCTGCAGGCTCCAGACAGAGGAGTCCAAAACTGCATGGAGGAAGAGTGTCAGGATGACAGGCTCTCTGAGCCCTGACATACACTTCCCTCTGTCACACAAACCTTCACTCCCCACCAGTTCTCCCTAGATTACACTCTCACTCTCTGAACCCAGAATTTCTCACTTGGCGGCAAAGAGCCAAGCTTGGCTCAGGCGCAGCACAACGTCTTCCCGCTTCTTTCATTTCCAAAAGGAAATGAGTGCTGATTATAGAATCCAGAGCTACTGCAAATTATTTGGAGAAACTGAGTAAGTCACAGTGCAAATCCTCTTAGTAATGCTCCCTCATTTCTCCTTAATTCCTTTCTATAAATGGAGAGCCAGGATGGAGCATACCTCTGGAAAACTGCTCACAAGCCATGCAGACGCATGAGCTTCAGAGAAGGGAGTGAGCAGGGAGACTTGACTGCAACCAGCCTGGAAGAAAAATCCATGGGCTTAATTAAAATGCAAATCTCAGTAAAGCAAAGCTTGGCTCAGGTCCTGGAGGTGTGCACGACATGGGAGGCAGGCGAGCTCTTCCATGGGCATGTCTCTCTTTAAACACCACCTACCACCAGCAGCTAATGGCAAATCCCAGCCTCAATGGGGCTCACGGAATGGTTTCGTCCAGCAAAATGCTGGAGCAAAGCCAGCTGGATACCACCTGGAGAAGTTAATGCTCCACTGAGGACTGGCAAGAGCTCCTGGGGTCAGTTGGGGTGGCTGTGGTCCCCCCATGCTGGGCACCTGTGGCCTGACAGCAGCAGCAGGAGCAGGAAACAAGCCTGGCTTTGTGCCTGCCAGCAGCCAGAGAGAAAGGGAGGCAGGAAGACAGGAAAGCAACACTGGCAGGCCTGGGAAGCCACACAGCATCTAAAGCCCAGGAATATATTTCTACATATTGGATAGGAGGATGCTCAACCTGTCTTCCCACTCTGTCCCACAGGTTTCCTGGGAGCAGGGAGTCAGGAGACGTGAAAAATACCTGCCCACCACTTAATGCAGGCTATTTGGCTGCTTCTGCTGCTCAGTCCATGAGTTTGGAAAGCAAGAGTTCGTCTCCTGGCTGGCTACATCCCGGACCTGCTCCTTGTCCAGGCTGTGTAGCATATCCCAGAAGATGCTGCTGCTCTTCTCACCTCCTGCTTTCTCCAGGTGAGAATAATTCCCAAAATGATACAAGTCTCAGATTTCCCAGCACTTGGGCCATAAAAACAACCATTTTTCCCAAAACAATGATGTATTCCAGTGACAGAGACCCCAAAACCTTGCTGCATCCATCAGGGTCACTCCCGGTGGTTGTGGCTTCAGATATCCCTCTCCAGGAGGAGATGCCTATGCCACCAGCCCAGATGCCAGCAGGAGGAAGACCAAGGTGTCCAGAGACAGCCCTGAACCTCAAGTGATACCAGTGTAGGTGTTTGGGGTCACCTTGTCCCACAGCCGGCACATGGAACACCCCAAAACAGAGTCACTAGGAAGATGAGTTTGGTGAGCCACGCTGGAATCCAGTGGCATCACCATGATGCTCTTCTTGGCAGAGACCTTGCCCTGGAACTGCTGCCTCCATGTCTGCTCTCCTGAGGCCAGGAGGATGATGACTTCAGATCGACGACACCACTGACCCCTCTGGCATTCAGCAATGCCTGATGGAGGAGTGTTATGGAGCTCTTCCAGCACAGGCAGGGTTTCCAGGGCAAAAAAACACCCAGGCCAGGAAACGGAGTGGTGGTGTGAGGTTCAGAGGTCTCTGACCACAAGGAGACAAGCAAGGCTGGAAGCTGACGCTCGACTCCTAGCATGCCTGTGCCTTGAGAGATGTAGTGCTGTTATCCCAGTAGGAAAACCAAAATAAACCTGTAGGATGTCCATTTGGAGTGTGCCTGGACAGCCAACTCCACTAGCTCCCAGCTCCTCCTGAGGGCAGCAGAAGTTGGGATCCACAGGGGGATGCATCCATGAGCTGCTGTGCAAGGACGAGACCCACCCTTGGCTCTTCCAGAGCCTCCAGTGAAAATCCCAACTTCCACACCACCAGGAGAGATAGGGTAGGATGAGACAGTGTGATCCAATTGCTCCTCCACCTTCAATGCAAAGGAAAGAAGGAAGACAAGCACCCAACGGATCTGTGGTGGGTCCCAAGGGCTCCAGTGAGACATTTGATGCCAGCAGGGGAGAGCTGGAATGATCCCAGGGAGGGTTCGGCTCCACCAACACCAGAGACCAGAGCTCACCACATTGAACATATCACTGCCCACCACAGGGAACCAGCACCTGGAGTGCCAGGCAACTGGATTTCTTCAGCCATACACATCTCATGCAGTTTAATTACCTGGACACGGAATTTTAAAATCCAGTTTAAGGAATGTGGACTTTTCCAATACACAGACAAACCTTAGGGGGAAAAAAGGATGGTAAGAAGCAATTTTGGGGAGAGCAGCTGGCAAAAAGCAAGGCTACAAAATACAGACCTCACAGGGACCACTGGGGAAGTGACACTATAAAGTTCAGAGCCCAGGCTGCCACTGCCCAGCACTTCCAGAGCACAACCAGAGCCCATCACAGGGGGTTGGATCCACGGAGAGGAAGAAATCCAGCAGAACCCCCAGCATCCTCATCCCTCCATTAAAACATTCGTATCTGCTCATTACTCTTCTCACTTAGTTACTGCTCAGGGCACTCCGTCAGTCCTGCCTCATGTGCCCAGCCAGCTTGGCTGTGGCCAGAGCCTTTCCCTTGAGCTGCCCTGATAGCCAGGCTTTTAATTTTAAATGGGGATTTTAGGCAAGGATAATCTCTTCCAGCAGTGGTGATTTCTGTCTGGGGAGGGAGTGTGGCTGTGTCTGATAGGCTCAGCAGTCCAGGAAGGTCTTCCATTACCTTCAAAACATTCCTGACACATTCCCAGTCATGCTGACCAGAGCCTTCTGCTTCCCAGCAGAAGCAAATATTTGGGCATATTTTGAAACAGGAAGAGATAAAGGAGTGAGGATGGAGGATTTGGGGAGCAGATGCAAGGAGCTTATCCGGATGTGCATTCACATGATCAGCTGCCATCCAGGACCCACCTTTCTTGGGAATTATCACCCCAGCAGGGACACAGTGGTGCTTATTGCCCTAGCAGGATGTTCCCAAATTAAGCTGGGATCTAGTGTTAGTGGAAATCATTCTTTGTAATGCTTCTGGATGAGCAGCAGCTCCCGGGAGCAGGATGGGGCATCCCGCTCCCGTTATCCTCCCAGGACGTCTGGATCCTGCAATGGTGCCAAGAGCAGCCACGACCACGTGGGCTCAATGCCGCCATCTGAGGGACTTGCTGGAGCACCGGGAAACGCCAAATCCCTCTTCCCAGGTGAGCAGTGCAGGGGTGAACACGCTCCCTGTAGGAACAGCTCCTAAAAACCCACCTTTCGCCCCAAACTTGTTTCCATTCCTTCTAACTGGGTGAGAGGCAGTCTCCATGGGCCGGAGGAGCTGTGGTAGCAGCACTGGGCACGGGGACACAGGTGCATGGAGATACAGGTATGTGGGGACACAGGTACTCGTGGGGACATGGCAACATGGATGCATGGGGACATGAGTGCTCGTGGGGACATAGATATATGGGGACACCAATGCTCGTGGGGACAGGGGTGCTCGTGGCACGGCCTGAACCCGGCCGAGCCGAGGACTAGGGAAGACGATTCACACAGGCGTGTGGGAGCGAACCCGCCCCGGCCGCAGCCGCACTGGGAGCTCCGGATCACCACGGAGACGAGCCCCGCACACCCGCCCGCCGCCACACGAACCATCCCCGCTCCCCGCGATGTTCCCCCGGGAACCGCCGGTACCGAGGAGAACGAACTTCGCCGGGGGAGGAGTCTCCCTGGATGCGAACCCTGATTCCAGGAACGAGCCCGGGAGGGGCGCGAGGGTCCCCGGGGGGTGGCCCTGGCCGCGCACTTACCACCTTGCTCAGTTCCATGGCGGGGGCTCGGGGGCTCGGGCTCAGCGCGGCGTGGCGGCGGCGCCCATGGTGGCGGCCCCGCGGGGCGGCGGCGCTGGAAGGTTCTGCCGGGAAGCGACGGCGGAGCGGAGCGGGGCGGGGGATCGGGGGGCGCGGCT
>VZTR01021088.1:203504-219530 GCA_013400775.1 Chaetops frenatus | reverse complement strand
CTCCGTCTCCTGCCCCTCTGCTGGATGCCCGCTTCATCCCCTGCACGACCCCCACCCGAAACCCCGTCCCACTGCCAGATCTGCTGCCCCATCCCTGGCCTCCTGCCGCATTCCCTGCCTCATCCCTTCTACTACCTGCACCCTCCTGCTCCATCCCCTGCCCCACCGCCTGACTTTCTACTACTGCCAGACCCCTCTCTTACTCCCTGTCAGACTCCCTACCCCTGTGTCTGCCCACTGGTCCATTCCCTGTCAGTCCCCTTGCTCCTGCCCCATCTCTGTGCCTGGGGGTGTGGGTCTGTCTGGGACCTGCCCAGGGTTCCCTTGTTCCAGAGCCCACTCAGCTGCTGGCATCTTGTTTCCAACAACAAAAGCAATCCAGCGTGGTAACAAGCCCCTGGCCCGAGCCTGTCCCACAGGCAGGCAGGCATGGCTCGCTGACCACGACAATCACTCCGCCAAGGGACAGGAAAGCATCCAGGCAGGAGGATTTTGGTTTTTCCCAGCTCCTCCTTGTGCTCAAGGAACATTTTCTGATGGGAGGCACAAAAGAAATCCAAATAATCCTTCTATCATTCTCTGAACCTCCTAAAGGCAACCCCAAAGCACTGCCTGGGCCCTTGGCTTGCCAGTGAAGGAGACACTTCAGAGCCCAAAGAACAAAGTGCTGCTGCAAGACCAGCCCAGCCAACACACTGATCCCTCGGGATTACTGCAGTCTAGTCACGGCTCAGCCACTTACTCCGGGATTGTGACTTGGCCTCTCTCAATGAGCTAACAGGATCCCACATCCGCCAGGGGACAGAGCGCTGCCCCCCCTGCACTCTCCCAACACCCAGCTTCACAACCACCCAGCTCATCCCTGCCTTGGCTTTTAGGGCCAAGTCCAGGCTGCATTTTCCCCAGGTGGCTGATAAAGCCCCTGTGAGATCCCTGGGATGGACAGACAGATGGACGGAGCACTGCTTGGCAGCACTGCTTGTCTCAGAGCACATAGCTCACAGGTTTTTTGCTGGACTAAATGTGTTTCGCTAGATCAGATGGTTTCAAGCAGCAGCCAAATTCCTTCAGGAGCAGAGTCTGGATGCTGCTCTGAGCCTGGGAATGAGCACAGGTCAATGCTCTGCAATCGGGGCAGGCACCTACCCCTGTTGGGGGTACCTGCTCCTGTCACAGGTGCCATCACGGGGCCAGGTTTTGTGCCCTCCCTCCAGTGAAGCCCCTCAGTGAGTGATTCCCAGCTATGTTCTCATCATGAAAAGTGAGGGCTTGGATCCTTGCTGTGCAGCCCACCCTCCAGCCTACTGTTCCCCCCAGCTTAAAGGGATCCTGGAATTAATTAATTCCCCCTTAGCTCGGTTTAGCATCACTCTGAACTCAGTGCCACGACTGCTGCTGCCTGCTGCTCCAGGATATCCTGGACACGCAGTCCAGAATTTCCAGGGCACCATCTCCAGAGTCACTAAGAAACCAAGCCACAGCTTCCAGAGGCCACAGTGCTGCAACTAGCACTTGGTCATCAAGTATTAATGGCTCATTTGCATGAAGAGACCTTACAGCAGGTATGCAAAGAGCACAGCAAAAACCAAAGAGGATCTGGACTAAATGCAGTCCCTCCCACATGCACAGGATGGATGGGACTTTCTCTACAATGCCACATGCATGGAAAATAGCCTTTGAAATAATAAGCAGGATACATCCATTTTTTCATAGTTACTGGTGACATGCTGTAATGCCACTGGAACCCGCATGCAGCCATGCCAGACTGCCCACCCCCCACTCACAGGCTTTGTGCTCCCAGCATCTCTACTCAATCCTCCAAATGAAAATCAGCTCATCATCATTAATCTTATTTTTTCAAATCAAGCTTTCAGACCATTTTGCCCCTGAACAAAATTCTCAGCTCAAGGGGAAGGTATCCAGGATCTCCTGGAGAGCTGGGACATCTGAGTATCTGAGGCCATGGCTGCTGTGTGGCTCCTCATGGCTGAGCTGCTCCAGCTGGCAAAGCCCAGAGTTTAGACACCACCAGGAAGCACCTGAGGCAAAGGCAGAGAGCTATAAATCTACCTGGCTTCAAGGCATGGGGGGCTTCAGCCAGGGAGCAAAAATCAGAGCCAAGGCAGCTCGAGGAGCAAATCTGGAAGTTAACTTAAAAGCAATTTTGGGAGGGTCCTCGGAGCAAAGGGAAACTCCAATTCCAGAGAGGCCAGGAAAGCTGAAAGCACTGAGCAGGAATGGCAGCACTCAACCAATCCAGGGCTCAAGAAAGGCCAGTGCAGCCTACGGGGACAAATCCCACCACCTCAGGGATCCACTGATGTGGAAGGAATTTCATGCTCTTCCCAGGGGAATTCCTTGCTGTGGTTCACTGCATCGCTGTGAGGACACAAGGGTGAGGAGGCATTCCTGGCCCCAGGATGCTCTTGGGATATTCCCAGGGGCTCCCATGAAATACACAGAGTATCCCAGCCAGATGTGCAAACCCACATGCTTCATCCCAGGCTCCAGCAACCCTCTCCAGGGTTGCATCCTATCTTAACCATTCGGGATGTGCTTGCAGAGGCCCTAGCAAGCCTCTCCAGGTGAAATGGAGGGAATTAGGAGGGATGCACTGATGGGGCTGCTGAACAACTGCAGGGCATCACAGGCACTGCCTCCACTGGGGTAGGAAGGAGCCTTTCCCACAGGGAATAGGGAAGGCAGAGTGAGGGCTGCTTCCCTGGAGAACCAGGGGGGAGGCAGCTCCTTGCTTCACCTGGTACCCTGAGGGCATTCATTCATCATCCACCAGTCTGATCTGGAGAGGTGCAGATCCCTCCTCTCCCCTTGGCTGTACTGAATCTCCTTGGGTGCTGCATTCTGAGTCCCTTTTCTCCACCCTGGAAGTACCCACCACCCTCCTGCAGCTCTGTGACTCTCCTGCCAGCTTCCAGGATGGTATGTGTGATCTGGATCACGATGGATGAAAAAAGAAGAGACATTCAGCACCTTCCCCCACTGCTGGATGCTCTGCAAGCAGCTTTAAACTCTATTTCAGCAGTTGCCTCCCATTAAAATGGTGGGAATTAGGGTAAAATGTCTCAGCCTTTTGTCATAGCAGCCCAGAGAGGCTCCTCGGAAATGCTCTCTATGGCTTTGGCTTTTATTGCTTTTACATCTCTGATTTCTGTTGGAGCAAATCTCTGCCTGAGCCGATGCTCAGGACAGGAGTGGGAAGCCCAAGCCAAGCTGCTCCAGGGATCAATTACGTGCCCCTCAAAGGTCTCGTTCCCTCTTTTTTCCTCTCCTTCTGTTCATTTTCCCAGGTCTAAAAATACTCCACTAAAAACCCTCTTCCCCTGCAGCCGCCTCCCTCCTGGATGACTAATAATATCTGTTGCTCCTTCTTGATCTCTCTGTATTTCCCAAGTCTTTCCCAAGGGAAAGAACCAAATCGGAGCCGTGTTCTCAATCAACTTCTGGATTCAGACTCCTAAATTCATTTGCCTCAGAGAATGGTATTTTTTCCTAGCAGCAATTTAAACCCACCTCCCCAGCTCACAATAAGCTTACATCTGCCCAATGCTGCTGAAGTGTTGTTCTGATATGGGAGCTTCAGGATCCTGGGATTTTCAGAGCTCTAGGGAGAATAGCAGGTTCACTGGAAAAACCACCAAGCACCTAGAAAACAATTTATTGTCTATTTTTCAGGTTTCAGTTCTTTCCAGCAGCTTTCCAGTCCTAGAGCACCCCCTTGGAGGATGTGCTGAGGAGGCTGGGTTAGGCTGGGTTTGGTGTCTGGTCCTTGGAGCTGGATGAGCAGTGCTGGCTGTGTGAGGAGCTTGCATTTTAGGAGCAGGGGGTGAATGCTGGGCACTGGGGGTGTTTGGGATAGTGGGACTTAGACGAAAATCCCACCTTGCTGTCACCACATTGGTGGCAGTGGCTTTTTTCCCCACTGAATGGGATGTTAGAACACTGTAACAGGGATCAGCTTTCCTGCACTGCTCCATGTCTTTCCAGAACAGAGCCAAGACCTGCACCAGGCACCTTCCCCACTGCCAGCACCACATCATGGATTAGTCAGGATACAGGAATGGAACTGGTAGGAGTTGGAGGTGTGATGAGTTTCTCTGGACGCAGACACTGCAGTGCAGCCAAATCGCTCAGGGCTGATCCCAACCCACTGTGATTTTCCAAAGAGATCCATTGATGAACAACCTTTGGAAAACCCTCATGCTGACACTGGTGATGCAAAGAATGTCCCCAAATGGTCACACTCCTGGTGAACCAGCTACTTCCAGCCCCAACCCTGCACTGCATGGAGGCAGATTTAAAGGGTGTTTGGCTGCTCCAACATTTCTGGAAATCCCCCTGACTGGCTAATGCCCAAATACCTTTGCAAATCTTGATTTAGGAAAAATATCCGCTTGGGAGCAGTGCTTAAAAAGCTCAAGGCCATTTTCAAATCCTTGTAATGCTGCAGTTTCCTGGACACGTGAAAGCGAGAGCAAAAAGCAGATCAGGCTGGAGCAGGCATGGGGCCAGGGCTGGCAGCTGTGCCCAGGGCTGTGCCGGCACGGAGCAGGCAGGAGTGGGCAGCCCAGGGGTTATTTCAGCACCAAGCTCCCCCAGCTATTCACCATGACTGGACCAGCATGGAAAGCAGGAGGGAGAGTAGCCCTTCCACGTGACCCCGGGATGGCAGGAGATCCATGAAGGGCAGACCAATGAGTCCTATGGACAGAGGGGTGTGGGTGAAGCTGCTGCTAGCCTGGTGTGGGGGCAGGGAATCAAGCTCCATTATCCCTCCTGCCTTTACAGGAAGCCACTTGGTTGTGTTGTCAATAAAGAGATTTTCTTATTTAAAAAAAAAAAAAAAAAAGAAAAAAAGAAAAAAAAGAAGCTGGGTTCATGATGCCATTATTGATCATTTGGTATTTTTAGCTCCTTGTTCAATACATCCCTGCTGGTGTTACAGCAATCGCACAACCCTGTAGAACACAGCTCAGTGGGGCTGCTCTGAGGTGAGCAGGAGCTCAGGAGAGCAGCAATACAATGCCAGTGGGATTAAAAATGTAAGAGGGAAAGAGAGAGGTGGGATAAGAAACATCTGGCTGCTTCCAGCTCCTGCCAATGTTGCAAGGAGACAGGTAGATCCTCCCATCCAAATCAGGGGCAGATGAAACTCCTGTTTCCTACCTGGTGTAGAGGAGTGGGAACCCATAGAAAGGGTGAGACTGAGCTGAGTGGTGCCATTGATGGGCTGGAGGGAAGGGAGGCCATCCAGAGGGAGCTAGATAGGCTGGAGCAGTGGGTCCATGGGAGTCTCATGAGGTTCAGTCAGGCCGAGGGCAAGATCATGGACCTGGGCCAGGGCAATCCCTAGTGCCAGCGCAGACTAGGGAGATCTGCAGGGACCCCAGAGGTCTGTGAGGATAAGCACCTTCAACATCTCTCTCCATCCATGGGGCTATTTACTGCCACCAAGGGCCCCCAATGTTGTCCTCTCTTTTCCACTTGCAGGCCCTCCATATCCTGGATCCACTGATTCCATAGTGATTCAGTGTATTCTACCATCACTGATTTCACAGATGGTGAATGGATGGATGGATGGATGGAGGGATGGATCGAGATGACCCTGCAGAGGAGGACTGGGGGATTCTGGCGAGTGACAAATGGGGCATGATCCAGCGATGTGTGCTCACAGTCCAAAAAGCCAAGCGTCTTCTGAGACCGCCTCCACCTCTGGGGTCCTAGCACAGGACAATGATGTTAAACTGAACAAGGGTGGGGTCAGGTTAGACACGGGGAAGAAATGTTGGACCATGAGGGAGGTAAGGGGCTGGCACAGGTGAATCATGGCAGTGGGATGTAAACCTATGTGACAACTTGCTCTTCATTGCAGATGTCTCCTGGGTCCCCTGCAGCCCCATCCTCATACGCAGGTAATCTGGGAACCCTCCTGGGAACCCCAGGCTAGCTCTTCCTTTGCACACACACAATCCTCTGCTGAGGTGTTGCTTCCTTCTTGCCTCACGCTGACACCACTGAGATGAGCCAGTGCCCAGAAGAAGGAAACAGGGTCAGGAAAGGAGACAACTGCAGAAGGAACTGGCTCATCCTGCTATGTCTGACCCTTGCTGCTCCCTGGGCTCACAGGGACCAGAGCAAGGACACCTTCCACTATCCGAAGTTGCTCCAAGCCCCGTCTAACCTGGCCTTAGACACTTCCAGGGATGGGGCAGCCACAGCTTCTCTGGGCAACTGCCCTTGCAGGGAAGAATTCCTCCCTAATACCCAATCCAAACCTACTCTCTTTCAGTTTGAAGCCATAAAACACATCTCCCACTCATTTCCTTTTAATGTTGCCAAGTTCTGCCCTGGAGACTTCATAAATGGGGAGCTGAGGCTTCACATGAAGCACACTGCCTAAACACATTCAGTGTCTGCCCTCGGGTGCCTTCCTCCCTCTCCCAAAGCATAGTGAGGGCCTCGTGAATCTCTAAACACTTGCCTTAGGTGATCCTTCAATTGTCCCATCAGAGGAATCACTTTAATTATCTGCTTTTGTTTGTCCCTTGAATTGAGACAGCAGAGCCTGGCAAGGGCCAAATGTGATGCTCAGCTCAGTGCCCAGCCCACAACCACCTTCCAGGAGCTTCCCAAACCTTCTCCTCAGCTTTATATCCATGCGACCCCTGACAGGGGAGCAGGAGGCTGTGGATGCTCCAGTACAGGCACGCACGCCTCAGCACCTCCCACAAGTCCTAAATATGAAGAGTTTTGTTGCAGCTGCATAGCAAAGGGGGAACAAACTCGCCTGAAGTGAAACCACTGGATGCAACAGGTTGGGAAATGCCACTGCACGAGTTTCCCCTGCACCAGACCACGTCCTGTGAGGCCAGCCCTTGGCCAGCTCCTGCCTGCAGCCCCATCAGCAGTGCTGGGGCTGTGGGGGGGGATGTGGGTGCTGCGCCTGCCTCTGGCTAATGGGCAGCAGCCAAGATATTTATAGGAAATATGCAACATACTTCCAGCCTGGGGACAGTTTCCAGCCCTGAGCTTATTCATATTTGAGTGCTGCGTGGTTGCAGGGGGAGGTCGGAGCAGAGCAGGCGATGCTGGCTCACAGCAATGCTGCCTCCTCCCAGTGGTCCCACAGGTTTGGCTGCTTGCTTTGGCCCCAGAGGCCACTTCCCAGCTCTTTACCCCCACCCTGGCTACCGAGACTTCATCCACCTCCCCGTCTCCCAAACAGTTGCTTCCCAGAAGGGCCATGGAGCTGTGGGCTCTGGAGAGGTGCAGGTTTGCAGAAGGGCCAAGGGCTGGTCTCTCTCCCAGAAGACCCAACGGGATCAGGGTGCCCAGTTCAGTCCAAGGGGAAAATGTTGGACCAAACAGGTGTCCAAATGACAGCTAAAAATGACATGGTCAATTCCCTGCCTGGCATCCCCTCATATGCACTAGTGCCAGGATGAAGCCCTGTGGGTAAACTCTGATGGCTGGAGCCCCTCTGCTCTGGAGCCAAGCTAGGATACCTTGGGGTGTTCCCCTGGAGAAGAGAAGGCTCTAGGGACACCTTAGAGCCCCTTCCTCTGCCTAGAGGGGCTCTAAGAGAGCTGGAGAAGGACTCTGGACAAGGGCCCGGAGTGACAGGACAAGGGGGAATGGCTTCCCACTGCCAGAGGGCAGGGTTAGATGGGATATTGGGAAGAAATTCTTCCCTGAGAGCGTGGTGAAGGCCTGCCGCTTGTTGCCCAGGAAAGCTGTGTCTGCCCCTGGATCCCTGGAAGTGTCCATGGCCAGGCTGGGTACAGCTTGGAGCTATGCGAGTTTCAAGCTTTCCTTGAGCTCTTTTAACAGTACCTACTCCCACATCCAACCCCTCTCTGGTGCCTGTGGGTGATGCTCCAACAACAGCCCCATAACTTTGCCTGGCTGAGAGCACCTGGCATGCTACCTGCTCCTTCCTCGGGTGTGAGAAGGGCCTGGGGAGCCGGCAAGGCAGGAGCAGGGATCTGTGCTGTGACTAGGGTGGAGTCCGAGGTGGAAAAAAAAACCCGGCTCATAAAGGGAACAGTGTTTCATGTGTTATTGCTGCCTGTCTGAGCTGATCGAGGAGGGAACAGCAGGCACAATTCCATGCAAAAGGCAGCAAAATCCCTTCCTGAGATATAAATATTTGGTTTTCCTAATTTTCCTTGTGTGGAAATAAACACCACTGGCTGAAGTGCTGCCAGCACAACCTTGGGCTCACCCAGCCCAAGGAGAAGGATCTCACTGTCCTGCTTTGGCCAGCCCCAGCACCGAGGCTGCAGGGGTACTGAGAGCATGAAACCCAGCTCTGTGTGTGGAAAACACACCTGTGCCTCCTGGAAGCTTTAGGAAAACGGATGGGAGGTACCTGGAATAAGCACCTACGACAAGAAGCAGCTCCATCAGGAGGTCCTCTGGCAGCAAGGGATGTCCCCTGCACTGTGACCCCCCATGGCACCAGGAGCATCCCCTACATGTAATTCCTGGAGACTGACAGGCAAGGGGCAGCAGGGACACAAAGTGGTTCTGTGCCAAAAACCTCTCAGAGGGGAGATTGCAGCTAGGGTATGCCCCACAGTGGTATCCAAGCACTAAGGGATTAATGGAAAAGTCTAGATGTGACACTGTTAATTACACTGTGCTCCTATGGGAGAGAGGAGTCGACTCCAGGATGCTGTGCCAGGGCAGCTCTGTCCACATGCCCCTGCCCCAGCACAGCACCACAGCCAAAATCCCAGACAATAATGGGCTGGAAACCACAGGTTTTGTCCAACAATTTCTTCTTTCCTTAACTCTGGTTTATTTGCATCCGTGCTGCTGCCAAAGCTTTGCTTCCCTCCCCGTAGGCAGAAATTGCTGGGTATTTAGTCTGAGCTCTTTGGTCACCACTTAGCAGCTTTGGCTGGTACCTGATGGCTCCTCCACCCCCCAGACATTACTAATTTCTCAGGGAGTTCTCCTGGCAAACCAGCTGTGTTGAGGGGTGAAATCCTGGGGTTACAGAAATCACAAGCAGGGCTGGGAAAATCATCCCAAGGAGGCTCAGCGGCTGGTGTGAAGGCACTGGAAATAAGGCAAAGGAGAAAGAAGACCCAATGTGAATGGAAAAAATGTGGATGGTTCCTAGTTCTGTGCCTGCAGCAATGGGACTTTTCAAATTTGGACATTTCAGCTAAAAAAATAAAAATCTGGAATGCAGGAGCAGAGAGCAGCCCTGTTTCTAGCTGCGACTCCTCCCTGTGTGCTTGGCCTCCCAGACAACTCAGAAACTCAAGGCACTTCTTCCCGAGCTATAAAAAGAGCTGAAGTGGGACTGCAAGAGCCAGGAAGACAAACAAGGGAGTAGTTTGCCCCCCTGTTGAGGACATGGGTGAAGCCAGGAGAGGGTCTTGCTCAACCCACCTTTTGAGGTGCCCCCAAGGAAGGAGAACTGTGGGGCATGGCAGAAATTCCAGGCTGGATCCCACCTACCAAAATGTTGTCTGTGCCGTGTCCCAAGGCACCCCACCACCTCCCACCCCTCCTGTGTGAGGAGAAGGTCCAGGACTTGCCCCATCCATCACCCCAACACAATTCTGCGTCCCCTGTGCTTGGGGAGGGTCACAGGTACCATGGTGATCAGGGACAGGGCATGAAGTGTCCCCTGGGACCACATGGTGGAAGGAGCTCCATCAAAATGCACCTCCCCTTTCCCCAGGCCATGAAACTCAGGTTCAAGAGGACCTGGGGTTGCCCAAATGTGCCATGCTTGAGTCTTGAGGTGAAGAAGATCCTTTGTTGCTTGGCAGTGGAGTAAACTAATAGAACTCTGCTGAGCTGTGGCTACTTTATTCCAAGACTTCCATAATTTTAGATGCTATTTTTATCTAGTCTGACTGGTAGCCAGCTCTATGGGAGGACAAAAAAACCCCAGTTTAACACCATCAGCCTGTGCCCTTCCCAGGTGCGTGTTTAGTCCTGTTTTGCTAAGTGCTTGCCACGCAGGAAAGAGGAAACTTCCATCAGAGAAAGGGATCCTTTGGGAGAAGTGGCTTCTCTTGCCAGGGCCAGGTTGGAGACTTGCTGTTTATTGTTACCATTTGTCTCTTTTATTGAACTAAGACAGATGTGAGCAGCTCAGCACCCTCAAGAGAGCCTGAGTGCTGGAGCAGATGATGAGATGAGTATGAGCACAGAATCCAGGTGCTGGGGCTCAATCTGCAGTGCCATGTCACAATCAGCATGACAGTGCTGGAGCAGGTGATGCTCATCCTGGCCGCATGTCACATACATGGGATGATGCAATGGGATACAACAGGCACCTTCTTCCTATCCTTGGATTCTCAGTCCTTCAGCCAAAATTACCCCTCTTGCAGCTCCAGCCCCTGTCCAGGTTTTTTCTTCCGTGAGAGCAAAGCTGGGATAAGTCATCCCCTCCTCATGACAGGTGCCTACATCTGATATGCCCTTCCCCACTGTTTTCCCTGGACTCGGGTCACGATCAGTGGCAGCAGAGGGGACCATGCTTAGTCCAGAGTCCTCTGATGGGGAATTTAGTAAAAACCCTGCCTTCCTGGCTGTTCCTCGTCATCTCTGCAGATGGATGGAGTTAAGCTGGATAAATTTCAGAGGGCAAGAACCCTCCTGCACCCCTCAGCACAGGACATCCTCGGTGGGGAAGTACATGCTGAGCGAGAGCCAAAGGGGTTTTTTGGGGCAGCAACATCCCCTGGCATCCCTGTCTTCCCACTCGGCCTCTGGTATAATTCAGGGCAAAGTCCCCCCTTGCCACTTGGTGGTCCAAAACCATCATGTTTTCCCAGCTGCAGAAGCTCCTGGATTTGGTGACAGTACTTTCAGCACCAAATCTATTCATCCTTCAGAGGCTTAGCTGCTTCTGGAGTCCATCCCCATGTTAAAAAACTCAGATATTTCTGCATCTAAAATAGATATTTCTACATCTAAAAAAACCTCCTAAACCACTCCATCCCTGCGTGCACTAACAAGAAAAGCAGCCCCATATCTGGTACAAGATAAACTATTTTCTTTCCCTGGGGATGGAAATAAGTTTCTAAGAGGGACTTGCTGAAAAGAGATGAGATGACTCATTACTTCACTGTGGAAGCTGCATTTAATCCCCAGCACCTCTAGATCTCAGTAAAAGCCAAGAGACCGAAAGCACGGGGGTTCACACAGCACAAAACCCAGGAGCTCCTTTTCCTGGAGATGAAAGCGCCATGAATTAATCCCCTGTATCACCTACTCTCTCAGCTGCCTTCAGCCCTTGCTCCCCACAGCCAGGAGTTATTTTTTCCTGTTCTTGCTAGTGTCAATATGTTTCTTTAAATATCTCTTTGGAGAGGCTGTATATATATAGCCCCACTCTGGTGCTTTGAAAGGAGCCTCATTTCCTGTGTAAGAACTGAAGTTCTTGGCAAAGCTGCTGGTGACTGCAGCATCTGAACCACAAAAATTGTTTTGTTCAGTAGTAAATGGTATTTCCTCTGCAACTGTGAGTTGGACCGAGCTGGGTCTGGTCTGAAACCAGCTGGGATGCCATGTCTGGGAGATACAGGACCATATAAAAATGATGGGAGAAAAGGATTAATTGCATGAATGGGGCTGTGATGGGACCCAGAGGTGGCACAGCCCATGGCAGGGACAGGATGGGTACAAAGCTGCTTTTAACCTACATTTGGCTGTGGAAATGCTGGGTTCACATATCAAAAAGATTTATTAACGGACACTGAGGGAGAAAAAAAAAACATTTCATTTGCACCAGATGCTTTTCCTCTTTCTTTTGCACCATCTCTCTGCACCTGGTTTTGGAGAAGGCTCCTCCAGCAGCAAGGCAGGAAGCAAAACAGCTTTTCACCCCCTGAAGGATGGCTCATGGATACTAAGGACCACAAAACCTTCCTGAGGAGATGTGGCATCAGCTGCATTCAGAGTTCTGCATCTCCCTGACATGAAAATGCCACACCTTCCTGCTGGGAAACCCTTAGCAGGAGGGTCTGACATCCCCAGCACCACCATAGGGACCCTGATGGCAGAGGTGGAGATGCAGCCAGGTCAGCAATTGCCTTCTTCTGCAAGTATGTCTTTGCAGGGTAATTTCTGAGTCATAAATTGCTTTTATTGCTCCAAACAGTACTAAGGACCCAGGGTGTAAATGTGCCAGAGGTAGTGGTGGCCATGAGCAGCCTAAGTGGTAAGTGGTCCCTGTTTCCCTTTGCTTCCAGAAAAATGCTGCAGCCAGAGAACCTAAAATGCAAGTTTTTTAGATTCTCTGCAGGAATTTTAAAGAAGTGTCTCCTCCCCACCCTCACCCTTGCCAGGATGGATTACCTCTGGAATTGTGCCTATGGCACAGGGCCATGCAGGGCATGCAGCCACATCTGCTGGTATGAAGCCCAGCAGCCATGAGCTCTGGGAAACAAACACGGAATTTCTGTAGCTCCTCCACAGCCCCAGGCACCGTCTCCATCTCATGTCCTCATTCCTGGGACACAGCAGCAACTCAGGACAGGGCAGCCTGCAGTGGTGTGGGACATCATGGCTCATGATGGAGCACAGCCAGGCACTGGGGCAGTGCTCAGGATGGGAGACACAAGAGAGTTATTTGGTGACTTTGCAGCCCAGCAGATGACAACACACCACCACAACATGTTGCTTCCCTTCCACCCAAAACCCACAGGGCAGGGACAAGGACTGAAGCTCAGGGCATGTCCTGCTGCAACTTCAAGGGCACTTCCCTCAGTTTTGATGTCTGAACATTTTTGTCCCTCTCCAGTGATGGATTCACAAAAAGAAGGAATAGGTTAGTGCAGGAAGAGCTGAGCTGTGTCAGGAAGGAGATCTTTCCACACCTCCAGCCTTCCAGGAGTCAGCTGCTGCTTTGCACCTGCACTGATGCCCTGCTGGCCATATCCCTGCTGGGAATGAAGGGAAATATCTCTTGGCAGTCCAAAATATGAGTAAAGGAGTGGGAGAGCCTGGGACATCACCCCTGGAGTATCATCCCTGCCCTGCTGAAGTCCTGTGTCCTTCCAACTCCATCTTCATCCTCAACACTTCTGCTCATCTGATTGTTGAACATCCAGTCTTTGCCAAGCAGCCAAGCACAGAAGGAATTTCACTCCTGGGCTCCATCATGGCACAAGGATGTCTGCTGTGGACAATTACAGTGTGGAAAGAGGAAGAAGGAGGGAAGGTCCCAAGGAGGGAAGATCCCAAGCACCAACCTAAACAAAGAAGACCTTCCCTGCAGAGCTCCAGTTTCAGGACAGAGCTCAGTCCTACCAGGAGAACTTGGAGAGGGTGCAAACATCAGACACCATGTGAAATATAAACCTTTATCTTAAAACAAGGCAGAATTTTCATCTTTGGTCATTTTTCTCCTCCCTTGGGGACCTTTGCTGTGCCCAAAGATTTGTGCCGAAGCTGAGGTGATGAGTGGTGGTGAACTACCACATGAAACAGCAGCAAAGGGGGAACAGTCATTGCAACACTCGTACTCCCATGGCAGGACTGCATCCAGCTCATCCTGATGGCAGAACTGCAGGATTTGGGGTCCCTGTTGCTCAACTTCCTATTAAAACTATCAGCATTGACAGGAAAGGAAAAGAGGAGCCCTTGGCTGTGTCTAGTTTTCCCTGAACTGCTCCTGCCCAGCAGGCAGCAAGGACAGCATGAAAGGAACACCGTGCCTGGGCATGTCCTCAAGTTTCCCACATTTGCATTCCCAGGAAAATCGAGACACTTGAACAACCGTAGGAGCAGAAGAGAGGCCACCAGGAAACTTATTCCTATTTGTCTCCAAGCCAAGAGATGGATGTTGTCAGGGCAGAGTCGTTGTGCAATGTAATGACCACCATGGAAGTGTCCCACCATCATAAGAGCATTCCACCACCACAGAAGCATCCCAGCACCACAGGGGCATCCTCCCACCAGACCTCCCCACTACTGGGGTGTCCCACCACCACCACAGCTTTGTAGGGTGCTCTTGTTCTTCCGAACTGAGCTCAGACCACAGAAATTGGGTGCTGCCAGCCCAAGGAGGTGCTCCTCAGGCTCCCGAAAGGCCCATTTGGACACACTTTCTGCCTAGTTGGGCTCTTTTAGCCCAAAATAGGCTATGCAATGTATGTGCTGCTGCCCTGAGACAGGTAGGGTTGGAGGGGAGGAGGGGAGGAGTCTGTACATGCTGAAACACAAGGAAAATTTTCATTTTAAAACCATTTAACATATGAAAGTTTTCTTAAAAGAAGTCACTTTCAGAAAGAAAAAATCCCAAACCCACAAAGTTGCTAAAAAAAAAAAACCTCAGAAAGAAGAAGTTGGACAAAAACTAGATGACCAAGACCTAAGAGGTGTCTGGCAAGTTCTCTAAACTGGAGAGAGAGAATTATGCAAAAAAAAAAAAAAAAAAAAAGGGGAGGGGGAAAAAGATGAGTGAGAAAGGGAATTGCAGGGAGTTGAAGCACAGAAGAAGGAAAAGTCAGGCAGGGCCATGCTGTGTCATTACTCTGGAAATCAGCTGAGGAAGATGAAACCCAGCTCTTAGGGATGTGGGGAGCGGGTGCTGCTCCATTACTCTCTCCACTCAGCCCTTTGCAGGAACCCACGAGCCTCAGGAGGCTCGGAGCCCGTGACAGCTCCAGGCATCCCATGGGGCTGGTGCTGACACAAGGAGCCAGCAGGTTCCAGGAGAAAACCAGTTCCAGTCCCACCTTCAGCAGTATGAGTAAATAATTGATATCTGAGGTAACCGGAGCGGGAAGGTGAGCAGAGCCCTGCACAAGATCTTGCATACCACCTCACACCCTGCTGGGTTTTCTTCCCAAAAAACCCCCTCAGACCTGATCCTTGGTGTTTATTTCCATCCCTAAGCCATCTCCCATGTGTCACATCCAGTCTAGGCTCATCCAAGTCCGCTCCCACTGGTCCCACTTCTACCTTTGCTTCTGCCTCAGCTTCCCTTCCTCTCCCCCAGTACGACTGGGCAGCTCTGCCTTACTGCTACTTTGCATCCCTGGACATGGAGGAGGGCCAGGATGTTCCCAGCTCCCTCTGCTGCCATCCTTCCCTGTCCACCATCCCCATGCCTTGTCCAGGCATACCCCAAGGCAGCTGCTCCAAGCACATCCTTCCCCCAAATCACCAGCTTTTTCCACAAAAGTTCCCCTGCTGCCCCTTCAGCTTGGCTGCCACCTTTCCTCCGTGCAGGACATCAATCCATCACCTAAAAACTGAGTGAAGGGCCCCATCCAGATACCCTGGATGCTGCTGAGGACCAAATTCTGTCTGGTTTCCAACATGTCAGAACCACCTGCAGAGACAGACCCTGTCCCCTGCCCTGTCCATACCTGGTGTCCCAGAGTGACTCAGGAGCAGAACCCAGTGGGGTGACTGACTCCACTGGCCACAGAGCCACTCCATGTCCCCTTCAGCCAGTGGAGACACAAGCTATGTGTGCCTAGCGTGGTTCCAAGGACAGGGTGGTACTGTCCTGGGCATGATGCCCAGCTGTGGCTGGGCTTGGAGCCCCGGCAGCCCAGGCCAGCAGATGAGTGTTCCCTGGCCCGACCAGTGGGGAGGCCAGGCTGAGCAGCCCCTGCTGAGGTGGGGTACCCCGTGTGCCACTGTACCCTGATGCCCCCGGGGCGCTCCTGCAGGGCCGGGCTCAGCCCCAGCCAGGGTGGTCCCCATTCCTGCCCGCCCACGGCGACCCACTGCCTTCCTGGGTGGGTGGGTGGGGCCAGCCCCGACCCGTCAATCTCCACCTGCCTGGCTCAGCCCCGCCCACTGGGGNCTGCGGGGCAACTCGAGCTGTCTGTCCTCGGCTCACCTGGGCTGGCCCCGCCCGCTCAAATCACCCCCGCCCCCTTCGGATAACCCCGGCCGCTCGGCACGGCCGCGCCTCGTTGTACCCACTCCAGGTTTCTGTCGGGCCGTTCCCACCGGACCACGCCCCATCAGCTGCCACCTTCCCTTCCTCGCCGCTCGCATCCCCGCCCCCCCCTG
>VZTR01021088.1:65492-203289 GCA_013400775.1 Chaetops frenatus | reverse complement strand
CAGGGACCGCTCCCTTAGCACCGCCCACCCGAGCGCTGTGGCCACGCCTTCGCGCCGTTCCCTGCTGTAATTGGCCCACGCCCCCGCCGTTCACACTCCGGTGCCCCTCAGCGGGGCGGGGCGCGGCGCCCCCTGGCGGCGTTGGGGATGCCGCTGGTGCCAGGCCCGCGCGTGGGTCGGGCCCGGAAGGGCTCAGCCGTGCGCGGGGCACCGCCGCGGGGTCCGCCGGGCCCGGGGGGCCGCTGCCGAACGGCTCAGAGGCGCGGCTGAGCCACCCGGCTCCAGAGGCCGCGGGGTCCTTACAGGTCGTGCGGGCGGCCTGCGAAGCTGCGGCCCCTCAGCCGGGCCCAGCGTGTGACCACGGGGGTGACACGGCACCACTGCCCCCTCCCAGCCCTTCGGGGCTGAGCCCCCTTGTCAGGCTGTGATCCGCCCACAGGGAGGTTCAGGGCTCCCCAGCCCTGCCTCGGGCCAGGGGTGGGGAAGCGGCCCCGCCCTCTGTCAGTTCGAGTGACCATTAACGAACATCAATGCCTGAACATCCTCCCTGGTGTGTGGGGGACACCTGGTCTGGAAAAAGATCATAAGAGAAGAATGAGGACCTGATTAGCATCAAAGGCGAAGGGTTCAATAACCGATAGGAAACCAAATACTAAGAACTGTGTAACTTGGGACCAATAAACATTGAACCAATGAATTTCTCTGGGTTTTTACTCTATAAATATGTGAAAAATCTAGAAAAGAGACGTGTGATGGAGTGATTTTCTTTGCACAACCCAGGCAATGTGTGGATGAAATGATTTCTGTTGCACATCCTGGCCAGAACACCATCCTGGCCAGAATAAAGTAATGCTTGAATTCTCTAACACTAAAAATGTTGGAGAGGTTTTGTTTTTCCCACTGTCTTAGTGACAGGATGAGCTTTAAAGTTTCTTCCAACTCAAACCATTCTGGGATTCTCTCAACCTGGTGAATTACTAACTCTCGTAATTTTGATTAGGAATACCATCCTATTCCAGAGGCAAATTTCTTACTTGAGACATTCCTGCTAAATTGGGAGAAATTTTTTTTTTTTTTAAGGTGCTCGGACTGAATTCCCAGAGATGGCAAATGGGTCATGCTGGGGTTGTGCCAGCTGGGTTCCTGCATCCTTAAAAGCAGATCATATCAAATCAGTGCCTTTGCTCCAGGTGGGGAGGAACTGTGCAAAACACTGCTGGGGTGATGGGGCAATCTGGGAACAGCTGTTTAGGATGTGGGCTGTCAGGAGCTCTTGTGTAAGCAATTCTCCCAGCAGAACTCTCTTTTATGGCTTTTCAGATAAAATAATTGCCACACCAGGATCCTCTGGAGCTGCCCAGACTGTTTGCATCACAGGTCTTCCCAGTCCCTGTGCATTGGGTATCAAATCCCACCTGCTGGGAAATGGCCTGCATGGAGCAGCGAGGCCATTCCTCCCACTGTGGCTTGTCTCAACTGCCTGTCTGCATTCTCCTTAATGTACTTTCTGGAAACCTGCCTCCTTCCTTGGGGCTGCTCCCAGGGGAGGTTTAATGGGTTTGATTCATCCACTATTGCAGTGAGGTGATTAATAATTCATCATTGCTGAATAGAGATGGAGGAAAGGAAGAGCAAAGGAGGGCACTGGACAAAGGACAGTGGTATCCTTGTGATCTGGACCTCTCCCACCCTCCACCTTGCTTGGAACATCCTGCTCCCGGAGCCCAAGGCAAGGGACCACTAGGCTGAGGCTTGGGGTAGCTGCTCCCTCCTGCTGAAGAGCAGAGTCACATCCTCTTCTCCCCTAGCCAGGGCTCAGTGCCCACTTTGGGACCTGGGCAGCGGCAGAGGAAGGTGCTTGGATGTGGGACAGAACAGGCTGTTTTTTCTGGCTGTTCCTCCCTCCTCCAGGAAGGGGCTGTAACAGGATGGAACTGGGGTCCAGCCCATGGGCTGCTGGTCACACCACCCTGGGCTGGCCCAGTCCATGCAGCATCTCTGCTGGAATGTGCTGTGGGGCTCTGCAGGGAGCCTCAGGTCCTGCTCGTCTCAAACCCAACACTAAATGGTTTTATTTTCCTTTCTCTGAACTCTGGCTAAACCTGTCACACTGTGCTGCAGCTCCAGTTGCTGTGGCAGAGGTGTGATCTCCTGTTTGTCCATGATGCAGAGGTTCTGGGGAACACAACCATGTCTGACAACCATGGTTGTCCTCCATCCACTGCTATGACTTCTAGGCAAGTGGTCCACCTACTGATCTTCTGAATCACTCATTCTGGGTTTTCTGCAGAGTTCTTAGGTCAGGGGAAAGGAAATGACAGGTCATATCCTGTTCTCTGTCCTCTCATGGTATCTCATCACCCATGGTATCGTACCCTGTGCCATGTCAGGACACTGCTCTCATCGGGGCTCTGGATGGTTTCCTCTGCAGGGCTGTGTGGTATCCTTGACATTGCACTTTTTCCATTGTGTAATGACTTTCAGCAATGTTTCCATCATGTTTCCATCCTTGGTTGCTGTCTCCCTGTATAAAGCAGGCTGAACTCAGGGATGCCACCCCAGGCACAGCGAGGGACACTCTTTAACGGTCCAGCCTTACTCCTACAATTCCTCTCCACCCTAGACGACCATGAAGACCTCCACAGCAGCCCTTGCTGTACTTTTTGTGGCTATCTTCTGCTACCAGGCCACCTCTTCTCCTAGTGAGTACAATCTCTCCTCTCCAAGGAGCTCTCTTCTCTTTCTGTCTGATGTGTAAAGTTCAGTAATGCTTGGCAGCTCTCTCTTCCCAGCATCTGCTGTGGGAAAGGAGTGGCCTGTCTTACCTTGGCTCCCGGAGGGGAAGGTGGCTGTGGTGGGAGCCCACTGTGGGAGCAGCTCTTCCTCCAGTGGGGATCTTCTCATCTTCTGACCCTACTTCTCCCCACTGGCACTTTTCCTGGTCTGGTGTAATCAGAAAACTTCTCTTCCAGTTGCTGTTGACTTTTATGGTCCCTGCTGTGTTGAGTACATGACCAGACCATTGCCCTTGAGCCGTGTGGTGAAGTATGAGCACACAGGCAGCCACTGCTCCCTACCAGCTGTGATGTGAGTAGATCTCCTGCCCTGCTTCTGGGGACCCTGCTTGTCCTGACAGTGTCAGGGAACCCCACATCACACCTCATCCTGACACGGAAAAGCACTGGGCAGGGCTCTCTCACATGAGAACAGCCTGGGAACATAGGAGAGGGCAATCCCACATCCCAGGCAGCCAGTTTGTGGACCTTCCTAGTAGATTTAAGCCAAAAAACCTTTTGCTGGTCACCACCCTCTTCCCAGATAGTGGGACCCAGCCAGGATGATGTCCCAGATGTAGAGATGCTGGGAACAAAGTGGCTTAAACGGCAGAGAGCAGGAAACCTGTAAGGATGTGAAGCCACTTCCACCCCATTTCCCTAGGGCTGTTTTGCAGCCTGTAGAGGTGTCTGGTGGGGTTCACTGGTGGCGTGGAACAAGTGGCCCACTCTCCTCTCTGTCTTCCTTTCCCTCTCCTTTCCTCACTGATTTCCTTTCTCAGATTTACCACCATCAAGGACAAGCTGGTCTGTGCCAAGCCTCATGACAAGTGGGTCCAGGACTTAATGAATCAATTAAAGGACAATGAGCACAGTGGATGAGCAATACCCTGATTCCTCCAAGCATCACTTCTGCAAAGACCTGCTCTCATGGACACCTCCAAGACATATTCCATTTTCTCGTTGCCTGGGAATTTGGCAGGGTATTCAACTCAGTGTTTAGCTCTTTTATTTAAGGTTGTGCAAAGGCAGTCTTAATTTATTTGGCATTTTCAGTAAAACTTTTCATTCTCCTTTGTACTGAATGTGTTGAAGTTATTTTTGTATAATAAAAAGGAGCAAAACCTGCAGCTTCTCCCAGGCCCTTCTTGGGTCTTGGGATGTTCCACAGGGACTGGGATGCATAGCAGCGGCTGCAAGGGGGTCAGGGCTGACACTCGAGGGTCTGTGGGTGATGGGGTGACACCTGGCTGTCCCCAAGCCCCTCTGTGCATGCATGGGAGAGCACTTCTCATCTTCCTTATTCCTCCTGCCTCCTGCCCCGGCACATTCCCAAGCTCCTGGCTCTCTGCAGTGGGTGGGTGTCACGGGGAATGTTACGGCACAATTGTTGGTATGGTGAGGGGTCCCTGACCTCGGCCAGCGGGCAGGTGCCACAGGGGCTCCACGGGCTGCTGAGCTCAGCCAACACCAGACCCGACTCCATCTCCAGCAGCGTCCCGGCCCGGGCTTATCTCTGGCCACGGGTTATTCCTGGTGCTTCCTAACCCGGCCCGCTCTCCCCGCGGGATTTTTCTCGGGCTTTGCCCCGCCGGGCTGGAGGCAGTCCCAGCCTTTGGGGCCGGCCGCAGCTGTCCCGGCCGGTGCCAGCTCCTCCCCTCAGCAGCACGGAGCCTCCGTGGCCGGTGCTACCCGGCAGCAAGGCCGGCTCGTCCTGCAGGCTTTCATGGCACTGCCGGTACTTCCTCGCCGTGGGGCTGTGCCAGCCGTGCCTGCCTGCGAGCCCGCATTTGCTGGCTGACGAGGGGCGAGGCAAGAGCCCGTCGAGACGGGCGGGCCACCATGGCGCTGGCAGGTGCCCTGGAACGGCTGCAGGAGGAGGCCATCTGCCCCATCTGCCTGGAGTACATGAGCGAGCCGGTCAGCATCGACTGCGGCCACAACTTCTGCCGGGGCTGCATCGCCAAGCACTGCCAGGACAAGGGGCTCTGGGCCGACGGGCCCTTCTCCTGCCCGCAATGCCGGGCCTCCTGCCACCGCAGCGGCTTCCGACCCAACCGGCAGCTAGCCAACATCGTGGAGAGCATCCGCCAGCTGGGGCTGCGGGGCGGCCTGGGGCCCGAGCTGGAGCCGGGGACTCCCCTGTGCCCCCAGCACGACGAGCGCCTGAAGCTGTTCTGCGAGGAGGACGAGGAGCCCATCTGCGTGGTGTGCCGGGAGTCCCTGCACCACCGCCCGCACACCGTGTACCCCATCGAGGAGGCGGCGCACGTCTACAAGGTAGGGGCGGGTGGGGCACCGCGGTTCCTCTCCTGCCCCGAGACTCTGGGGGCCACGGGGACCCCAGCATGCCCAGAGGCACCGCTGGGAAAGCAGAGAAGGGGTGGCGCAGACGGTGACGCCCCCCAGCCGCCTTCGCTGCAGGGGTAAGGCTGGACCCGCCTTAACTTCCAAATTGTTAATGGACCCAGGCTCACCCCTTCCATCCAGTTCAGAGAGGCAGCCTGGCTCCCTGACCGTTCACAGCCCCTGGAGAAGATGGGCCGGTGGGTCCCTGAGGGCATTTTGCCTCGGTGGAGGGATGCTAGCACCCAAACCCCACGTCCCAGCTATGATTCTGGCAGTGCCACCATCCACCCTTCACCCCTGCGCTGAAGGAGGGCTGTCACTTTGCTCTCCAGAACCTTAATAGTGAGGAAAAACATAGGGGAATCCCGAGGAGCACGGGGAGGGTTAACGCTGTGAACAGAGTGAAGGGCACAGCTGCTGGGTTTGGGTGCCAGTGCTGGCACTGCCTGGCACCGGGTCAGTGTCTTCCCCCGGGCAGAGGGGACCCAGCCAACCTGCAGTGCTCAGTGGGTGCTGTTGGAGTGAGCTGAGCCCAGTTTTCCTCTTTACAGGTCAAACTCCAGAAATCTCTAGAGAATCTTTCAAAGGAAGTGGAGGAGGTGAAGAAGTGTGAGTCAGCAGAAAGGATGAAAACCCAGGAGTGCAAGGCAGGTGCCTGTCTTAATTCTTAAAAAATGAACTTCAGAGATATCAGGATTTTAAAAAACTGCACCCTGAATGGTCTTGTCTGGGGACACAGATTTATCATTGTCTCCAGGCTAAGATGTGTCCCGGTGTCCTGCTGTCACATGTAGGAAGCCAGGCTCAGTAGCTGTGTGGCTCCATAAAAGGGTTTGCAAGGAGCAGCATGCCAGATTTCCAGGAATCATGAGGACTTTATGCGGGTTAAACAAGTAGACATGGCCTATTTTTTATTGCCTTTTGTTTTACAACATGTGCTTGAGTTCCAAGCCAGGCGTGAGCTGTCTGGTGAGCTCTGGTCCACAGCAACAGGAACCAGAATTGTTTTCATAAGAAAAAAAAAGTTGAATTACTGCACCTCTGCCCGACTCCAGACAGTTCTGGGAAGAGCAGATGCCAGCAAACAGCTACATTTCAAGTCCCTTGGGGTGAAAGCTGGAAAGTAAAAGTAACTGCAGAAAAGGAAATGAAACTGCTGGATGAGTTATCCAGCCCTGAATTTGAGCTGATGGTTAATCAGCTCTGGCAGGGAAAACAGGTTTCTCTGAACTTCCCTAGTTTTTCACTCAGCTCCCTTGCCTGAGTCAAGGCTCAGGGCCGTGGCTCAGCTGCCTCCAGCTTCCTCTGGTTGTGCTTTATAGCAAAAAGAGCAAAAAAATTCCCTTGTGAATGGTGGGGGGAAAGCGGCTGTCCTGGCTTATGAAGTCTTCATGACTCAGGTGCAAGGAATGCTGTACTTGGATGGGTAAAAAATGAACTTCCATTTCCTTTCCTTTATCTTCTTTGTTCTGATGTATCCTGGCCCAAGCTCACCTCAGTGTCTTTCTGCAGCTCCAGGTTTCCAGCCAGTTTTTAGGGATGAGGTGAAAAACCCTAAATCACTGGCACTCTGCCAGTTGCTGGCTCTTCACCTTGAAGTGAGACCCAGGGAGCCTCCTGGGCTTTCCCTTTCCATCCCTCCACAGCCCCCGGGCTTCTTAACATCGCAGATAGAGACAGGACGTGAGGGAACTGTCTTAAACCAGAAGAGGAGAGATTTAGATTAGATATAAGGAAGAAATTTGTCCCTGTGAGGGTGCTGAGGCCCTGGCACAGGGTGCCCAAAGAAGCTTTGGCTGCTCCTGAGATCCCTGGCAGTGCCCAAGGCCAGGCTGGATGGGTCTTGGAGGACCCTGGGACAGTGGAAGGTGTCCCTGCCCATGGCAGGGGGTGGAAGCAGATGGTCTTTAAGGCCCCTTCCAACTGAAACCATTCCACGATTTTATGATTTTTCCACCTCTTGTCCTTTACTGGGGATTTTTCCATCGTTGTCCACCTACCCGAGCAGTTTATTAGCCTGAATTTGGCTGGAGGTATGAGTTGTAATAACAAGCTACCCTGACACCTGAGGGCACCTCATTGCAGCCCAACCCACCCCAGACATCTGGGGTCCAGCTGAGCAGAAATGCCCCAGGCAAAGTCCTGCTGCTGGTAAACTGAGGATGTGGAGCAGGAACTGCAGTGAGGTGGAAGCACAAGTTTGCCTCTGGCTGGTTTATAAATTCATGCACTTACCACAAAAATGCGATGTCTGGCTCCATCTCAGCTGCCTGGATAATGTTCACCCCATGAATCTTCTTATCCCAAGGAGACAGTGAAGAAAAAGCGGGAGAGGATTGTGAGTGAGTTTGGGAAGCTGCATCGGCTGCTGGCTGATGAGGAGAAGCTACTGCTCCAGAAGCTGGAGGAGGAGGAGAAGCAGATTCTGCTGCTGATCAATGAAAACCTGGCCAGGCTGGTGGAGGAGAAGTGCTTGCTGGAGGAGTTGATCCTGCAGATAAGGGAGAAGAGCCAGCAGCCAGCTGATGGGCTGCTCAAGGTCAGGCTTTGCCACCAGCACCACTAACTCAGCCCCGGTGCCTTTGTCACCCGGGTGGGTGGCTTGGCCCAGACAAACCTAGAATCATTTTTGTCTTCTAGGATATGAAAAGCATCCTGAGCAGGTGGGTGATTTTTGCTGGTAGATGCCATGATTATTCCTGGTAGGTGCCATGATTATTCCTGGTAGGTGCCCATGATTATTCCTCGCAAGTACCCATAACTATTCCTGGCTGGTACCCATGGTTATTTCTGGCAGGTACCTCCTACTGTCCTGGCTGCCTCCAGGCTCTGAGGCAGATATTTGTGTCTGTTCCACACCAGCCACCCCATCCTCCCTGCCCAGCATCTGCTTTGGTCCTCCTGGGATAGACAAAGGAGGGACTGAAAAAATCCCTCAGAGGTTCCAGCTTCTTTTTCCAGGGGCTCAGAACCAAGGTCTTGCCTGGCTTGTGACATGTGAGGTGTGTCTCCTCCTAAGGGACGCACTGCCCAGTGGCTTTGCTCCTTCCTTCCCCAGGTCTGGCACTGCTGCTCCCTGTATCGATTAACTCTGATCTCATTTGGATTGTGAATATGCAAGTGATTACCCCTAATGCTCTTCCCAGCCAGAGCTCCAGGGAGATGATGGATCTGTGGAGCCAACAAAGGGCATTAACCCCCTCCCAGCAGGAGAGGGGCCATGGCACAGGCTCTGGATACAGCCCATGGGCATCCCTCTCTTCTCAGGTGTGAACAGGTAAAGTTCCAGTCCCCCAAGGCTGTGTCCGTGGCCCTGAAGGAAAACTACAGCATTCCCGAGCGCTGCCTGGGCATGAGGGACATGCTGAAGAAGTTCAGGGGTAAGGGGGCTGCTTTTGTGCCAGTTCCTGGCACATTTGGGCTCTGGTTTTCCCCCACTACCCTGGGACATAGGGAGGTTTTTCCAACAAGCTTTGTCCAGCTGCTCCCAGTCTGTGCACTGTTGAGTTCAGGCTTGTTTCATGATGGGAAGACCTTTGTTGTGGTCTCGGATGGATTGTGAGGGGACCCTGAAGCCCAGGATGTCCCTCGGGCATTTCAAGCACCATGTCACCCATGACCTCTTGCTTTCAGTGTTGGCTGTTTCTGAAGCTGTGGAACTGCCTGCATTCTGCCCTGGCTCTGCAGCCTGACACCAAATATTTTGATGTGGCTGATTTTCTATGTTGCACTTCCCGACTGACAGGCTGTGCTGGGAGCTGTGCAAAACCACGAGCAAATAACTGTGGGATGTGGGATAGTTTGGGAGAGCCCAGCATCCAGGTCACAGGCACCTGCTTGTGTCCGTGCCTGCAGACGCCTGAAGCCTTGTCCATCCCTCCACCCTTTTCTCTGTCCAGTGGACGTGATTCTGGACCCAGAGACGGCGCACCCAGACCTCACTGTGTCCGAGGACTGCAAGAGTGTCCGGCGTGGGAGCAAGAAGCTGCTTCTGTCCCTCTTTGACAGCCCCAGGAGGTTCGGCACTGCCCCGGTGGTGCTGGGCAGCCCGGGCTTCTCCTCGGGCCGCCACTACTGGGAGGTGCAGGTGGGGGACAAGCCTGAGTGGGGTCTGGGGCTGTGCCGGGAGGCTGCTGGAAGGAAAGGCTCTGTCCTCTTCTCCCCCAACAATGGCTACTGGGTGCTGCGGCTGCAAAATGGGGGCACCTACGAGGCCCTGACTGGACCCGTCTCCCCCCTGACCCTGAGCGTGAGACCCCGGCGTGTTGGGATCTTCCTGGACTACGAGGCGGGGGAGATCTCCTTCTACAATGTAAGCGACCGCTCCCACATTTACACCTTCACTGACAAGTTCTCAGGCAATCTCCGGCCTCTCTTTTTCCTGGGAGCCTTTCTGGGAGGCAGAAACACGGAACCCTTGGTGATCTCCTGGGTCAGGGACCCACAGGGGAGCGGATGCATCATCCTGTGAGAGTGGCTGCCCTGGTTTGTCACTGGTGGGCAGAGACCTGGGAGCCCAACCAGCTTCTGCCTGTGGGTGGGGCAGCACTAGGGAAGAACCTCAGTGCCCTGGTGAGTGTCCTGGCAGGATTCTCACATGTTCCTGGCTGCTGGGGTGACCTGCCACGTGTGATACGCACTGTGGGCCATGTGTTGGGAAGGCACTTTCCAGCAGGGATGTGCCATAACCCTCTGTGCCACTAATGGGGACAGGGGCGTCCCCTGATCCCTGATGCCCTGATGCTCATCTCACAGGCTACTGGAGCAGGGTATGTGCCCAGCCTGCCATGTAGTGCTGACTTTGGTGTGAATTGTACTGGAATAAGGCAATAAAGTCTTGATTTGGGGAACCTTGAGTCGTTAATGGTGTGATTTGTGGTGCTGCTACTCCAAAATATCTCAGAAGGCAAAGGGTGCTGCTGGACCTGGTCCTCTCCAGTCCAGAGAGGGTCCTGTGGCATCTGTGGGACACACCAGCACCCTCCAGGCAGGGATTTGGGAGTGGCAGCTGCCTTTGGGGTGGCTTCACCCCAACCTTATGGTGCTGGGGCCTGGGGTAAAGAGAGAGGATGTCTGTGTGGGTGTGGGTGTTCCTTGGGCTACTGTCTCTGGTCCCCTGGTCAGGAGATGCCCTCCAGGTCTGGCAGCTCTAGCCCCTCCACCCCCCCTCAAAATCCCACAGGTGGGAAACCACCAAGCATGGGGAGCTGCCCACCACAGGGCAGGGCTACTTCAGGGCTGCAAGACCCAGGGCAAGAAAAATAGCCCAAACTCTCTCTCCAATGTTCACCTTTGTTCTCTCCAACCCCTGGGGCATCCTGTCTCTTCCAGGCTGTCTTGCTGCCCCAAGGCTCTTGCCTTGAACTGGCTGCCAGTGTGTCACTGGAAGAAAAGCTCACCTGAGCCTGAGTGGGGCCATGGTCCCTTGTCACAGGGCCAGGAGGCAGGAGACACTGCCCCGGGGACACGAGACACTGCCCTGTGGTACATGGGGGGCAGGCAGTGCCACCTGCCCTGAACTACCAGCTGGAGTGGCTGTGCCTCATGTCCTTCAGACAGAAATCAAGAAGCTGCTCAATTGGAAGTCTGATGTGGATGCCCTGGAAAGATGCCCCCTAGGCTTTGGCTTCTCCCATGGAAGTCCAAGGACCAGATGGCAGTTACCCCACTTCCACTCCCTCCTGTTTGCCTTGTATGGCCATGTTCTGTACCCTGCAACCCCATTGGCAGTTGGCCCATTGGCTGGCTCACGCAGCAGTTTGCTATGTGAGGTTATGTTCTAGTAAGTTCCCTGTTCTCTGTACCCCCATTGGTTTGTCCCCCTGCCCATCTTCCCTGCCTACTCTCCCCATTGGGGAATGTGTCTGTCCTCCCGCCTGCCCTCTCCCTTCACTGGTCCCTGCCACTTGGCTCTGCCCCCTCTGTACCCACATATAACCCTGCACTGCCCAGTTTCATAGTTCTTTGTTGGTGGTTACTCCAGTGCTTGGATCCAATAAACCCCGCTGGACTTTCACACAGGAGCCCCTCCTGCCTCTGTGGCCTTTATTATAACACCCAGCCATGTGTGTGAGTTGGCACACGCCCCTCTGCCTGACTGGGGGATCCTCACCCGTGGAGATGCCTCTGGGAAGGCAGCAGTGCTGAGCCATCTGAGCCATGCTGCTACAGTCTGATTCAATGCAAGTAAAATGAGATTTGGTAACACACAGCCTGAAATGCTCAGCACAGTTTATCATAGAGACCTGGACTGGTTTGGGTTGGAAGGGACCTTAAAGCTCATGTTGTTCCACCCCCTGCCATGGGCAGGGACCCCTTCCACTATCCCAGGTTGCCCCAAGTCCAACCTGGCCATGGACACTGCCAGGGCTGGGGCAGCCACAGCTTCTCTGGGCACTCTGTGCCAGGGCCTCACCACCCTCACAGGGAACAATTCCTTCCCAATATCCCATCTAGCTCTGCCCTCTGGCAGTGGGAAGCCATTCCCCCTTGTTCTGGCACTCCAGGCCCTTGTAAATTGTCTCCCTCCAGTTCTCTGGGGATGTCCTGGATGATGCTCTAGGAGTCTTCTAGTGAAAGACTAGCTGGACTGAGAGAGCAATTCCTCTTGGCTGAGTTTTGCTGTGTTTTGGGAAGTCCCTCACTCCTTCAGGATCTTTCTTTTGGAGGCTGTACAACCGAGAGAACAGCTCAGTCACAGCTTTGCCATGTCCTAGGAAGGAGAAGGGTGATAGGTCTCAGTGGTTCCTGCAGTGCATTGACATCCTAGAGATATTACATGGAGATTGTGATCTTATATCCACTCTATGGAGAGGGAGTTTATGAAGCCTGGGGAGATAAGAAAGGACATGAACTTTGAGGCCTTGATAAAAAAGGGCTGGAAGCTGAGGCAGTTAGTGGAGGGAGTGGTGAGGACAGCCACAGAAACCTGTTGTGCAGGGAAGGATCCAGGGTAAATGTCACTGAGCCAGGGGTGGGAGGAGGTGATGGAAAGAAACTGTCCAGAGAAACTGTTCAGAGAAATTGTCCAAAGAAACTGCCAACCTGATCCTGGCAGGTGATGGACAAATGGCACTTGTTGCAGTTCTGGGGGGGGTAAAGTGTTTCCAGAAGAAGCAGAAGGAAGTGCAACAATTCAGAGATCTTGCAAGCAGGGCAAGAAATGAATGAGCAGAAAGGATGTGAACTCACCCCATGCAGCATCCAAAGTGTTTCTAGAAATCATGAATCTGCCTTCCCCGGGAAGGACAGTGGAAGTCAAAAGTATGAGATAACTCTGAGTAGGCTCCCAGATTTTCCATCTCATGGACTCTGCATCACCTGCTGCTAAGGAACTGCTGGGGCAGATACCAGTCTGCACTCTGATGCCCAGACCGGTTGGCAATGGGCAGCTGGCAAGCAGCTGAGAGCACTGGGACCTGGTTTTGGGAGCTCCCTGCTGCCTTGACACTGATCCTGGGTTGATTTGCAAGCAGGATTTCTGTCCAAGCCATGGCAAGTGGAGTTTGTCCCTGTCCTCAGTGGCAATGCACTGATGTCTGGCTCTGGCCTCCACATAGACCTTGTCCTGCAAGGACCAGATCCTGCTCAGCCTCATCCAGAGGGAATGGCTGCACAGCACAGCAGAGAATCACAGAATCATGGAATTGCTCAGGTTGGGAAACACCTCTAAGGTCATTGAGTCCAACTGTTACCCAGCCAAGGACTGTTCTGCTCAAGGGGTGTGGTTTGGCTGAAGGCAGAAATCTCTTGAGGTACCACATCTGGTAGAGGGACAATGGATTGGGTGTTACTTATTGGGTGAGCAATCCCTAGATCAAAGTGACACCTTTAGGCATTGGCTCCTTCGGCAATTTGCTCACTCCGAGGCACTGGCAGTGTCCCCTGTTAAAATTCAGCACAGTTAACAGACCTGCAGCTTTAGAAATGTGCTTCCTCTAAAAAGTTGCATCTTTCTCTTCCAGAAGAAAATGCTTCATCGTCTCAGGGGGATGTGAGTCATTGTCTGTGGCTTTCTAAGAACTCAGCAGAAATGTTCTTTTGGGTCCTCATGGCCACTTCTGCCTTTTGCTGGCTGTCACAGGGAAAGCAACAGCTAGGCACAATTTCTTCTGTAATACTTCTGTGTCCTCCTTAGTCCCAGAAGTCTGGGATATTGCACCACTTCAGGAAAACACTACTTTTGTATGCAGCATACAAACCCATTTGCAGAATGTGCTCAGCTCTCAGCTCTCTGCCGGGGGTGTGCAGTTACAGCTCCTCGCTGGCTCCTCTGAGCTGTCACACGTGGGTGGGTGCAAGATCAAGAAAGACATGAGCAATTCTGGGCTCCTGCGGGCTCAAGGAACAGCTGAGGTGCGCCGGAGTCGAGGCGGAGAGCAGCTGTGGGAGGCTGGAATGCCCCGATGCTTTAGGACACAGCACAAGGGGTTGTTTGCCGCAGGCTCCCGCAGTGCCCAGGCTGAGTGATACTCCCTGGATGATCCTGTGCCCTTCCACACAAGACCCCGAGGCCGTGGGACTGCTCCCAGTG
Organism: Chaetops frenatus; assembly: GCA_013400775.1. Classification (NCBI taxonomy): domain Eukaryota; kingdom Metazoa; phylum Chordata; class Aves; order Passeriformes; family Picathartidae; genus Chaetops; species Chaetops frenatus. The sequence continues at coordinate 189,633 of VZTR01021088.1, read as the reverse complement.
CCACTGGGGCAGGCACACTGTGGAGGCTCAAGCGATTTTGGGATAATCACATCGCAGGTCTTCACGCTCCTGTCTCCTGCTCCTGCTGTTCCCTGGAGTGAGGGTAGCTCTGAGCACTCGGCTTTGTGCCAATCTCGGTCCCCAGAGTGAACCTGTCCAGCAGCACCCAGGGTGGCTGGCACCCAGTGGCCAAGATGCTGTCCTAGCCCTGATGAGCCCTCCTTCTGGAGCTGGCTCTGGGGTGTGCAGGGTCTAATGAGTCCAGGCTTTCACCAAAGCCAGCACCTTCACATGTGGGTGGTGATGTCCATCTGAACCTCCCAGCCAAGGACTCCCTCCCCTCCCAGCAGCATCTCAGGGAAGGGGCTTCTGGTCCTGCTCTACTCCTCACTTGGATGACTGATGGGATCCACAGGGCCCTGTGGGCTGAGGAGCTGGGGGCTGCAGTTCCCGAAGTGAGGAGCGATTTGTTCCTTCCTCCCCCAGACCCACCCACATCCCCCTCATCCCTCCCAGCCCTACCTGAACCTCCTCTACCTGCTCACCATCCACCCTCTGTGTCTGCTCAAGGTCTGCTCCCTGCTCTGCTCTGCTCCCCTGTGTCCCACTGATGTTTGTGTTTGAAATCCTAAATCCCGTATGGAAATGCAGTGGGATGAGCTGAGCATTTTTCCATGGATTGCACCAGAGATCCAGGCAGGAGGAACCCAAATCCTCCTTGCTGATCCAACAGAGCCTGTCCAGACCTGATCAGAGCATCCCAAATACCATCAGTGGTGTGGGAAATGCCATCACAGATGTGGGAAATACTTTTACTAAGATGGTCTCCATCTCCTTCAGCTCCAGCGGGGGCAGGGGAGATGTTTCCTTGCAGGGGCAGGTCCTGCCCTGGGCTGGGGTCTGGCATGGTCATCTCTGGACAGGCACCTCCAGAGATGAGCAGGTTTTGGAGACAGGGTATTACTGCGAGGCAATATCTGCTAAGCTTCATGTCCCAGCTAAATGAGAGCTTAATGAAATAATTCTAAAATTCTTGCAGTGAAACATATTTTTTCCACCCTCAGCTCTGGAAATAGCTGATCCATTTTAGCTGTAGCTCTCAGAAAGCTTTCCCTAAAACAGCCAATGTGTTAAATTTCAGCCCCTAAAAGTAATACTTTGATTGACTATAATGGAGCCAGCAGCAGAATTTAATGAGCTTCCAGTTGTCAAAATGAATGGGGATTAAATACCTTATAAATTGTTATAAATAAGTTGGAAATAATTATACTGTAAATAAGTTAATTAAATTTTAATAAAGTTAATAAAAAGTTAAGTTGTAACAGATAAATAAGTAACCATTATGATTGTTAAAAGGATTGTAGTTATTAAACTGCAGTGAATTGTAACAACTCCTAAAAACCTAAAAAAGCATCTGTAAAAATACAGTACTTGCCTGCCATGAGAAAACCACCCTAGACAAACAAGCCCAGACAAGCCCTCCTGGGTGTTCCGAGATTGACATCAGTAACAATAGGTAACCAATAAAGTTTCAATAAAGCCCGGAGAACCAATCAGATGAAGGATCCAAAAAGGCACCAATCAAAATAAACCAAAAACTGTATAAAAACGAGGCTTTCAGGTCAGCCTGAGTCTCCTCCCACTCAAAGCCATCGAGGGGCAGCTGCAGCCGCCCGGGGCAGACCCAGACCCAGACCCAGACCCAGACCCAGACCCAGACCCAGACCCAGCGGCGGTACCGAACCCCAGCGATCAGCGCTGCCCGGGGAGCTCCTGCTCTGCCTCCCGCAGGCACCGCCGTGTGCTCGCCCCGCCACCCCCTCGCTTCAGGCTGTACAATAAAACCCACTGAAATCACTGCATTTGGGAGTTCGCCTCCCGTTTTTAACATAAATGATGCACGGAAAAACGCACCCTCTAATTACTTAAAGTTAGAAAGGGATATGTTTATTGACAGTGCCGGGCACACGGGGGTTCGCACCCCAGAAACATGCAAATTTCACAAACTTAGGTTCTCTATTTATCTACAATAGTCTTACATATTCAAAGTTACTTGATCCGCCTAATACATATGTATATCCTGACCACGCCTCCCCCCTCCCATCCCGTGTTAAAATGAGGTCAAAGTCCTCTCACGCCTGCGTATTCTCATCCAGGAATTGGGTCAGTGAGCTTTTTGAACTGGGTCAGTGGTCGTTTGGGATGAAGATGGGAAGTCTTCCTCCTGGTGAACTCTTCAACCTTATCCTTCTGGCTGGTCACTTGGTCCCCTTGGGCTTATTCCATCTTCTCAGCTGGGTTACAATTAGTTCTGCATCCGGGATGCAGTCACGGTCCTTTCGCTTTTACAGTGTGTTCATCCTTCTTGTCTCGCGGTCCCTTTGCTCTTACAATGTGTCATCCTTCTTGTCCCTGCTCCCAATTTCCTTCTCCAAACGAAAGCGTCAGCTGAATGATATATAGTTTCAGCCTTAGTTAGTTTCACATAATAAGTTACTTAATAATTCTGCATTCCTAGCTAAAGTTTCTAGTTGAATTCTCCTACTTAAATCCTTTTAAGCATTTAATTTGTTTCTTGAATTTCTTTTAAACCCTTGAGTTTAAACCCTTGATTCTAAACCCTTGATTCATAAAAAGCTTGAGACAAGTTACCTGAATATAATCCCTGCCCTTCTCACAACTCCTCCTTCATGGCTTTTCTTGTTATTATTTTGCAAAACAGAATGTTCAGACACAGAAAGCTTGAAAATGTAGAAAAGGAAATAAAGAACTTGTTGTCACTATTATAATTTCAGCTATTGTCATCCCAAAGGACGGTAATGGAGGCAAACACAGAAGGTTCTTACAAAAATATTTATTTATTGACATTTGAATTGAATTTTATGTCAAAAATACAGTTACTTAAATACAAAAAATGTAACATGAGTCTACATTAAAAAATATATATCTATTAAATAAAAACATTTTTTATCTCAGAGTTATTGCACCTGCTCCCTCCCCTATAAAAAATTAAATAGCACAACATTAAGTTGGATTTTGGAATGTTTTCAGTTTCTTAGCTATCTCTAAATGACATTGAAGCACTTCCAGTGGACCCCAGCTGGTCACACTTGGCCATCCCGGCAGCTGGGAACATGGAGCAGCTGGATCTATCCAGGACCTCAGTTCGGCTTCAGCTCACTCATGTGCTTCTGGACCCAGTCCTCCTTGGGGTTGGCACAGACTTCCCGGCCCTTCCTGGTGATAAACCTGTGGGGTGTGAGGAGGACAGTTTTTGGTGGGAGAGCACTGAATGGAGAATCACAGAATCACAGAATTCTGGAATGGTTTGGGTTAGAAGGCACCTTAAAGCTCATCCAGTTCCACCCCCTGTCATGAGCAGGGACCCCTTCCACCAGACCAAGTTGTTTCAAACCCTGTCCAGCCGGGCCTGGAACACTTCCAGGGCCGGGACAGGAGCCCAGCCCAATCCCAGCCTCTCCCAAGGATGAACAGCTCCATCCATGGCTTGTCCATCCTATCCAGCAGGCACCAGTTTTGTCTGCAAAGGGGCAGAACAGGAGCAGCATGTGCCTTCTGTGCTCCAAGCATCTCCTTGTACTTCTTGTCCACCCCAGCCTTCATTCCCTGTCTTTGGAAGAGGGGCCTTTCCCTCCCTGGCCCCTCAGCCCACCAGGAGCCCTGCCCTGGGGGAGGGACTCACACGATGGCGTTCTGGGAGCACAGGCTGCTGGTTTCGTAGTAACCCTTCACCAGGCGGCGGGGCAGATACCCAGAGATGTAGGAGAAGCAGCAGGAGGTCGGTGGGTCAGAGCCAACTGTGAAGGGCAAAAACAGCCGTGAGCAGTGGCAAGGGATGGGGAACAGGGCAAGGAGCTGGGATCACCCATCCCTGGGTCTAGGGAGCAGGGACGAGGTAGAGAAAGAAGAGAAAATATGGGGTCTTTTCTTCTTCTTTTTCCTTCAGTTGTTTCCCTGTAGGGTTCACCCTGAGCTGGCATTGACACAGCCCATACCAGCAGGCAACATCTCCCAGGCCAAACCTGGCCAGCCCTAGCCTTCCTCAGGTTGCCCTCATTTGACCCCTGTTGCAGGGATGGGGGACAAGGTTGTGCTTTTACCCTAAAAAGGGTAAAAAACCCTTTAGGTTTTATGCTAATGGTCCTTGAGCTGTTCCTGTCCCACAGCTCTGGAGCACATGCCCTAAGATGGTGGGACAAAGGGAGGGACCCACAGTAGAACTGCTGGCAGAAGGGACTGTCCCAGCAGCGACATCTCTCCTGTCCCCATTCAGGGAGGGTGAGGAGAGCCCAGCCTTACTTGGAGCAGCAGAGGTCCGGTAGCAGAAGGCAGCGATGAGGATGGCGAGTGCAACCACAGACACCTTCATGTTGGCAGAGAAGTGGTGGCTGGAGCTGGAGCAGGCAAGGGAAGCTTGGAAGCCTCTTTGCTGTCTGCTGCGAGACCATCAGCAGCCCCTCAATTTATGGGGTGAGAAGTCCATGCAGTGGCTTGCGTAGGGGTGGTGGAATTTCCACCACAGTCCACTTGTGGTGCAGTCTCGTGATGGAACAGAGCAGCCCCAGCCCCGGAAGAGTGAATCTCCCTGCTCGATTCAGTGCCTCCCCAGTGACACAGGATATGAAACAGTCTCTGTGGCTATTTTTGCTTCTCTCATGCCTGTCCCTTAGTAAAAAGTTCCTCTGTGGAGGTTCCTGCATTTGTTAAGTCCCCTGTTACCCAACCTTCCCAGGCAGCTCGGAGGGGGGGGTGCATCTGTGCAAGAGCTGTGCTGGAGGGCTCAGGAGCATCAGTGGGATGAGCCTGGTTAGGGAAAAAGAGCCTGAAGTCTCCTTTACCAAGGACTTCTCCCCTCCCATATCTGCAAAGTCCTTGCTGCCCCAGGAGCAAGAGGTGGGAGCTGTCAATCGTATCCTGCATCTGTTCCCCGCAGTTGGAGGTCCCTCAGGGCATGTCCTGCAGCTGTGACAGCACTGCAGGCACTGGCATGGCTAGTGGTGCTCATGACAGAGGAGCTGAAACACTCCAGTTGCCTCCTCAATTCAAGGGAAAGGAGTGCTGAGATGGGCTGTTTGTTATCTCCTGGAACTGCCTGATGCACTCCAGGTCCTATAAGGAGACATTAAATTACAATTTATATTATACAGAAAAATTTCAAGGACTAATGTTGTCTGGGCATGGGGATGCAGACAGCTGAAAGAAGTGTGGAGACTTATAACCCTGAAGATGAGGCAGGAGTTGTTCCAGGAGCAGGGTGAGAAAGGAAAGAGTGCTTCTGAAAATAAGGAACAGATTAACTGTGGGGTGAGAGCAAGAGCAGCAACTGGGATGTTGGGAAGTAAAGAGTATCCTGTCTCAGCTGATGAGAGAAAATGACCACAGACTGGGGAAGCAGTACAAGGAGAGAGAGAGTAAGAGCTCTGTGAAGGCTGGGCAAGGGCTGAGATGGGGATGGTTCACTGGGAAGAAGTCACCAGACTCCACACAGAGAGCCCTGGAGGTCTAACAGACTCCCTGAGGAGGAGAGGGAAGGCCGGGCAGGGAGGTGAGGAGTGCTCTAGGAAGAGCTGAGGGGTGTCCAGCTGTTCCTGACATTCCTGAGGAATGTCTCGATTTTTTAATTTTCAAGACATCATGGAGTGGTGATGTCTTGATAGACACTTCCTGAAATCCAGTGGAAGGCTTAAAATGTAAAGTGAAGTAATCCAACCTCACCCCAGCATCTCTGCACTCCCCCCGGCAGCGCTGGGTACTGATTCATCTTGTTTCTGTTAAAGGATTCCAGCTACTGCCCCAGGAACCTTCTGTAAATAACCCGGTGTTTTCCCAATATCCTTCAGCCCTCCATCAGCCGTGCTGGGTTAGCTCTGTGCTCCCAGTGGGCAGCAAGGGCTCCAGAGGACAAGGCACAGGAGAAACCCCAGACTTGTCCCACCCTCGGGGAGGCTCCTGCTGGGAGCTGTGGCAGTGTCTCTCACCCAGGCTGGGGAGGGCAGATCTACCCCATGGAGCAAATATGGCTCCTGTCAGGCTCAGCATCCCCTCGCATAGCTGATCTGGCCTGCTTCCGTATTTCCCTTTGCAGAGAAGCACCTTGCAGGCATGCTCATCAGTGCAGATCCCATTCCTTCACTCTGTCATCTTGCTTGTCCCCAAATATCCTGGGAAGATGAGGAGAGAGGCTGCCTCCACATGCAGGGATCCCAGCAGGGCAGGAGGCGGGAACCTGATGTTCCAAAGGAGCAGCTGGGCCGGGAGGGAGTGAGTGTCAGCTCCCTTGGATCCCCTGGGTTGCTCAGGGAATGTAACATGTGCATGGATGTGGGAGCTGTCCCCTCTGACTGTGCCTTCCGTGGGCTGTGCCTGGAGATCCAGCACCCACAGCCAAGCACTGCTCCCAAGACACATGGTGCCAAAATGGTGAGAAATGTTCTGCTAAAGATGAGTTTCATGAAAACTCAGAAGAATTTGTTTGGGATCTGCTTTGATTAGTCACATGTTTTCAGTGAGAGATTTTCCCTTTCAGGCAGCTGGACACCTCTGTGCCTTAATCCCTCTGTCAGCAAGCACATGCCAAATTATTTTGGACTCTCAGGGACTATTTTGAAATTAATAAAAACAAAAATTCCCTTAGTTTAGCTGAGCCAGTTTAGGATCAGTTTAGTTTAGGTAAATGTGTTTTACAGGAGGCTGGTCAGGGCTGAAACTTTTTTACTGCTGAGAGCCAAAAATAACCCGAAAGCCAAGTTGCTTGGTTTCTAGGAATCTAATTCTTCCTTAGAAATCTGACAAAAGCTCCTGATGTGCCAGCTCCTGGCCAGCTGGATGGAGGTAGGAGGTTACAGTCATACCAGTGATGCTCTGGGATGTTGCAACATGCTCCTAAAAAAGTGTTTCCTTACCCACTTCTCACATTCCGATGATGAGGAAAAGAGAAATTAATTTCTTCCAGCTCTTCCCCATTTTAGGAAGGGAGGTTGAGTGTGTCTCAGATGATGAACCATCTTCCCTGAGTCCATGAGCCCCAGCCCCATGGGAGATGTGAGTCCCAGCCCCACGGGAGATGTGGGTCCCAGCCCGACAGCGAGGTGTGAGCCCTGCAGCTGCCGTGAACAGCCGTGGTCATGCACTGCTGTTTACTGGACTCATGGTTTATTCAAAGCTGTAAAACCGCTTCCTGTGCGTGGGGCTGTTTGAGGTCAGGGTGCTCGGCAGCGTTTCTCTGAAGTGCAGGTCCTGTCCCCCGCGATGTGAAGAGTTTTGCCACCCCAGATGGGTTTGTGCCCTTCAAAGAGGACATTGTCTGCCTGCCCCAGCTAACACGGGCTGTGCCTGGCACCCGCATCCCCTGGGAGAGAGGGGAGGGCTCGGGGAGCTTTGGCACTGCTCACTAATGTGCCACAGCCCCCACAGCCTCTCCTGCATCCCTTGACGGCCCTGCAGCCTCCCCCTGTGGGCTCCTGCATCTTTCTACAGCCCCCACAGCCTCTCCTGCATCCCCCCACCGGCTCCACAGTCCCAGCATCCCCATCCCTCCACATCCCCAGGGCTCCTGCATCCCTTGGGGACCACGCAGGGATGTGCAGCCACACGGTGGGACTTGCTGGGATCACTTTGTGAGTGGGAGTAGAGGGACCTGGGCTGGGTCAGGGGTCACTTGAGGGACAGTGCCGTGATCCCCAGAGCACCTCAGCTCTGCCCCAGGTGAAACCACCAGCATCTCCCAAATGGATCATCTCACTCCCCAGAGCTTGCATCCACTTGTGGACTTAGGGAAAGAGGAGAAAAGGCTACAGGAAGTAACAGGGATGGAATAATATTCCTTTCTGTGCTCCAGGGTCCTTCAGTGCCAGGGCTGGGATAGTGCAGCTCCCACCGGTGAGCTGTGCCCCAGGGGGAGGCCAACAAGTCCCCCACCAGACTGGGGACAGCCCTCACTGTCACCCATGGGCAAAGTACCCCTATTCCCTTGCCCTGGTTCTTGGCTTTGAGACCTGTGGCTCTAGGCAAGGGCAGGATTTCAGAGGAGCTTGAAGGAGCTTCTGTGCTAATCCCTGTCACTTTATATCCCCCGTGGTGAAGACTCAGCACCCCCATTACATCCTTCCCTACGCTCTTCTCCTTTGAATAATTTTAGCTTTCCATTTCTACCCTGCCTGCACAACAACAAACCTCATACCCCAGCCGGGTGAGGCTGAAGTGGTAAAGAATGGCTTCTTTCCAGGAATAATAAGGGAAGCCTGAGAAAGGTCAGCTCATAAACACTTAAACTGCAGGAACTACAATAGCAGACGGCCCTGAGATTTGCCAGAGAAGCGAAAATCAGTGGACAGAAGCAGGAAACCGAAACCAGAAAGTGGCCCCGGAGGTCGGCAAGGGTGACTGACCCGGGATCATCCTGGCAGAGCTCCAGGGTGGCAGGCGGTGACTCAAAGCCGGAGCCCTGCGGGCCGGGGGTGTCTGTGACGGGGAGGAGCTGCCCCCCTTTCCAGGAGGCTTCCCGTCATTCTGGGGGAAACAACAGCCCGGCTGACAGAGCAGCTCCGTGGGCACCCACTGGTGACACAACCGAGGGGCTGCAGCAGCAGCTCTTTGCAGCTCCTCCTCCTCCTCTCTTTCCTCACACTGATCGTGTGAGAGCTTGCAGGTGACAGACTGAGCTGCAGGTCCCACACAGAGAGTGCACCTTCCCACATCCCCCTGTGCCCCGTGTACATGATCAGCCCCAGGGTTGGTGCCTTGCAGGCAGCAGCTGGTGAGCAGAAGGTGCAAAGTTCCCATGAGCAAAGCTGTCAAAGGCTGGTGCCAGCCACAGGGTGCCTTTCTGCAGCCAAAGCCTCTGTCACCACTCCATGCAGAGCTGGCGTTCGTCACTTCCCTGAGCACACACTCGCATGTGAGCTGCAAGAGCAGAGGAACATAAAACTCCCACTGTTGGTTTCTGAATGAATTATTTCCATGGCAAAAAGCCATAATTCGTTTTGGTTTTTTTTTCAGCAGCAATTCAACCAAAAGCCACTTCTTGCTCTGTGCTGAGCTGATCAGGCTTAGCAAGGGAACAAAGAGCTGATCCTGCCAGAGCTTGGTTCTGGCAAAATGCACTACCTTCCCTGATATCCATGCCAGGACTTACAGAGCCTTTGCTCCCTCTAAAAGCACACCCTTGGCCACTCTGGTGAGGTCTCTGCCCAGATGAGAATGAGCCATAGCCGGCAGCACCAGGGGTGTAATGCAGGACCAAACCATGAGGGAAAGGAGGAGTGCAAAACAAATCTTCCCCATGGGATAAGTGTGGGAAGGAGCAGTCTCAGGAGCCTCCAGCCTTCTTCTTTCAGTTCCTGCCAGGGACAAGCCAGCTGGTGAAGGACAATGCCTTCTTTGCTGTCATGTGCAGCTCCAGGGTAGCCAAGCAGGGGGTTTAGAGTTCTGAAAGAGAAAATCCAGGCTCAGGAACACAACAAGAGGCCTGAGCATCCTCTCTGCAGTGGAGGGGGTCTTTGACTGCATGCCCAGAATGTGACAGGACACCAGGAATCCTAGGTCATCCCTCTCCCTGCTCCCCAAGGAGCTGCGCTGAGTTGTTGGCCTGCTGAGACTTGAAGGTCTCTCCCATGTCAGGCAGGTTGTCTCCCACTTTCTTCTCACCTCTTTGGCCAGAAAATCTAATTCCAGACTCAGGTCCTCTGCAGCCCTGCAGGTGTGGAGAGGGCAGGCTGAGTGTTTTGGGTGGCACAGAGCCCTAAGTGCAGCCACCCCTGAGCTCCGGGGCAGCAGCTCAGCAGTCTCTGGCAAACACCCACCACACAATGGCACGAGAGCACTTCTGGGCTGCCTGTTGGGGTTTTTTCCAGAGCTGCATAATCGTACACAAACATTGTCTTTCCCTACACAGCCTCACAGGGAAAACCCCTGCTGGAGTCCAGAGGGACCATTGTCTTCTTTGTGGCCAGGCTACTTGGCAGATTTTGATTTCCTTTTAAATTGAATAAAGCAAAAATGAGTGCTGAGTCACTTGGCATTCCATCCTGCCCCACTTCTTTCTCTTCTCTCTAATTCCCTTCAGCTATCTCACTTTCATGTCATCCTTTATCATCATCTTGGAATTTCCATTTCGGCTTCTCCCAGCTGCCTCCAGGACTCTCTTTTAAAAGGGGACTGAATCCAGCTGCTGGACACTGAGCTGCATTTGCCAGAGCTTCTGCTCCTGCTCCAACAGCCCTCACCCGACAGAAAGATGGAGGTCTCTGCAGCTGGATTGGCTCTTCTCCTCATTTCAGTCTCCTTCTCCCAGACTTTCTCTGGCCCAGGTGAGTCCTGCTTTTTCATTTGTGAAGGGAGAACAGATCTGAGCCTTTAGTGTTTTTTCTCTATTGAGCTCCCATGGCAGATAACTGGGGATTTATCAGCATTTGTGCCACTCACCACTCTGCCTAGAGTTCAGCTGCATGTAGGAATCCTGGAATTAGAAAATCATCCTTCCTCCTGTCCATCCATCCATCCATCCATCCATCCATCCCTCCATCCACCCTGGGCTCAGAGTACTTATTCCTTGTTAAAGCTGAAGGATTTCAGCCTCTGCCCTGGGGCTGGAGAAGTTGGGAAAGTGAAGCTCTGGGCAATGGCAGGGTAAGAATCTCCCACAGTACCTCGATACTGCTCGTGGCATTGGACCAGATGATCCCCCCTGTCCATTTCAGCCTTAATTATTCTCTAATTTCTCACTGCCTCCCCTGCCAGCACAGCTCCCAGTACTCACATTGTCTTCCTTTGCCTCTTCTAGCTGGACCCGACATCTCAATGTGCTGTTTCACATATACACATCACAAACTCCCATGGAAGCTCATCCAGCGTCATTATGTCACTGGCAGCAGTTGTTCCCAGCCATCCATTGTGTGAGTGCCAGCTCATGGGACAGGGCAGGGACAGCCACTGTGGGGGGGTGGGTGGGTGACCAGCTCTGCAGGGCAAGGGGGGCTGTAGGAACAGAGCAGGGAGAGGGGAATACCAGGAGAAAGGGCTCGCACAGGGCTTGCTGGGGATGCTCGTGTGGGGATTCCCAGGGATGCTCCTGCAGGAGTGGGGGAGGCAGTGTGGGAGAAGGGATGGGAGTGGGGACCATCACAGCCAGCTGCTGTTTTCAGCATCAGCATGGGGAAAACCTCTTACAGTGCTCAAAGCTGGGATCCAGGCTCTCCTGGGAAGCAGGTGTGAGCAGAGATCTAACATGTCCCATGCCTATCCCACAGGTTTGTCACAAAGGAAGGCCGTCATGTCTGTGCCAATCCCAAGAACACCTGGGTCCGAAGGTACCTGCGAATCTTGGAGCAGAACTGAGCCAAGCAGGGTGGCAAGTGTAGCTGCTGCCATGAACAAGCCCCGTTATCCTGAGCTCCAGCCATGGAGCAGGACCCTGGGATGACAGGAGCTGCAGGAGCATCAGTAGGTGTCCCTGAGGGACCACTGGAAGGACACCTTGTATTTGGGGCTGCTGCTCATCCTAGGCTTGCACAGACCAGGTCTCAGCCTCATCCCTCTGCCCTGACCCCAGGCCCATGGGACTCCACCTCGGCTGTTGTATTATTTGAAGTTATATAAGAAATTATCAAATGGGGCAGACGGTCCTTTTTTTTTTTCTGTGGGTAATGATATTATTTATAGGGGGGTGACAGGGAGGTATTTATAGGAGGGTGACCCAGTGTTGGATGATGGAGGATCCTGGTTTATACACATCAACTCATGATTGTGGAGAATAAAGGATTTGGAGAAAACCTTTGCTTTTTGCCTTTTATGTGCCTCTGTGTGGTCTTCACCAGCACACACAGAATGTCCCTCTGAGCCTCTATAGGACACATGAAGATGGAAAATGGTTTGAAGTAAACCCAGACAGTTTCCATACTTCAGACTCAGGAACATCCTCCAAAACCTCATTGCCCCACAGCACACACCCCCACTCCCCACATCCTCTATGGACGTGTTTGTACCCACATATGGGACTTTTACATACATGAATCTGCTCTCCACACTCCCCAGGCACATCCCACATGCTTGCTGCTCTCAGCCCCACACATTCCACCTCAAACTGGTCCCTGGGTGTGCAGTGTCATGCTGAGATCAGCAGTGCTGCCTGGAGAGGGACAGTGACCCCCTCTTTCATTCTGACTGCCCCAATGGGGGTTGTTCCTGACTTTCCCACCTGTAAAACTCAGAGAAAGGTCCAACTCTTCTGCAGGGGTAAAACAACCTGCAGAAAACCTGCTGCAGTTGTTCTCAGGATGCAGCTTTCCATGGGAACAGGAATGGGGAGGAGCAGGTACCAGGGGTAAAAGCACAGTGCTGGGCACAGCTTTTCCATGGATGTCATGCTCAGGGCTCCCTGACATCTGCACTCTAGAAAGAAATCCCAGAAGGTTTTGGGTTGTAAAAGACCTTAAAGCTCATCTCATACCCACCTGCAATGGGCAGGGACATCTTCCACTATCCCAGGCTTCTTCAAGCCCCATCCAACCTGGCTTTGGACACTTCCACAGATCCAGGGGCAGCCACAACTTCTCTGGTCACCCTGTGCTGGGGCCTCCCCACCCTCACAGGGAAGATTTCTTCACATCATCCATTCTAAATTGACCTCCTTCAGTGTAATACCATTCCCCTTTGTCCTACAGGAATAGGCCCTGCTAAAAGTTTTGTCCCCATCTTTCTTGCAGAGCCCCTTCAAGTGTCCTCACAGCATAGTCCAGAACTGGCCTTGACCTTGCCCACGTCTCATTCTTCTTCGCAATGCAAAAAAAAAATTGTGTTTCTTTTTTCCCCCTGCAGCTATAGGTCAGATTTGGTAACTCTGAGTCTGGGAAAGCACCTCTGTGTTGTCTTGTGATTTCTCTCCAGTCTTGTGTTTTCCAGGCAGGAAAGCTGGCTGCAGTAAGGAGGGTCATGGACACCCAAGGAGCAGCATCCCAGCAAAGGGCAGCCCAGCCCTGCACCATTCTTGTCCCAGGAGGTGGTGCTGGTGCTGGGCAAATGCAATAACGAGATGAAAATCTGCAGGGGGTGTATCCTGAGTGGAGCTGCCTCATTGTGCTGTGAAACCCTGGAGCAGAGCAGTCAATGGATGGACACGAGCAGGTGAAGATCCTGGGAATGGGGTTGGGATGTGTCCTTAACCCCTGGGGACAAGTTTGGTGCTGCAGAGGAACTGCAGGAGCCCCAAATTGTCCCAGCTCTGGGACCCTGAGCTGAGAGGGGATGGAGGATGGATGTTTTGGAGAAAGGGGAGTTGAGGGGAGTACTGGGGTTTGTCCCATGCCCAGGATGCAGGAACAGGCTGGAGAAGCTGTATCATCCTGTGCTGCAGCTGCCTCCCCTCTGGACAGTCCCTGGCTGTGTGCCCAGGCACTTGTGGGAATTTCCCTCTCAAGCCTTTCTGGTTTCAGTTTCCAGTTGCTGGACTTATGGAATGTTTCCTTCACTGCCTGCAGTGGCAGAAGGAATCAGGAGAACTGAAGACCTTCATGGTTCCATGGGCAGAACTCTGGATAGTCTGGTTTTCTCTGGCGTTTTTGACAGCTTGAACCCTGTGGCTGTTCCCTCTCTCCCAGCTTCACTTGAAGAAGCCCTGGAAAGAGAGAGGAGCCATGGAGACCCTCAGTCCCAAAGTCCACATTGTGTCCCTGCTCCCAACCCCATCATGAACATCCTGGTATGGCCTCTCACTGCCACTCCTGAAGAACTGATGGTTTGAACGTGGCCTCACACTCAGCCTCTTCAATTTCTGTCTTTTCAACTTGCATTGGCCTCTTCATCCCAGAATCTTTTCTCCTTAACCCACCCATTTATACATCCCATCACTGATTCTATCCTGAGGAAGACAGGGGCTGGATGGGTCAGTGCTAAGCACAAACATGGTCTGTGTGTCTGCCCAACTCTCAGTGGAGACTTGAAGGTCTCTCTGCTTGAGCCTTGTTTCTTTCCTTGCTGCTCTTCCTTCCCAGTCCTGCTCTGCTCCAGGTGAGTCCACACACCCAGAACCATTGAATTACTAAGGTTGGAAATGACCTCTTGGGTGGTCCCTCCAGTCACTCCCCCAGCACTGCCAAGGCCACCACTAACCCATGTCTCCAAGTGCCACATCCACACATCTGTGAAAGCCCTCCAGGGATGGAGACTCCACCCCTGCCCTGGGCAGAGGTGATGATAAGCAAGGGGAGGTCAGGAGAAAACCTGAACATCTGCAGACCACTGTGGCACCAAGGGGGCTTGGGGGTGTTTTACAGGTATTGTATCTCACGCTGGTTTTCTTGGCCCTAATTATTGGAGGTCATTTGTTGCTGGTCATGAGGGGGGCCTGAACAAATTGCTCCCAGGGGTGATGGAGTGGAAAATGCTGGAAAACCTCCTTGGAGGCAAAGACTTGACCTGCCAAGCTGCCAGGTGGGGATAGTCTTGTCCAAGGGGTGATACAAAAGCTTCTGAACTTTTTCTTTAGCCAGCTCTGATGGACACAGCCTGAAGAACGTTCCCATCCCCTGTAGAGCTTCAGTGCAGGGAGGTGCAACCGGCAGTTACGTTTTCTACCCACAGACTTACCAGCCAATTTTAATGTCAACCACAGGCTGATAAAGTGCTTTTGTTGGTTTTACTTTGTGCTTTTTAAAACAAAATTCTTGTTTCCTTCCCCAGGAAGCTGCAGAACAACAGTGAATTGGTGCCTGTCTTGCAGTAAACACTAACAGAGCATCCCAAGAGCTAAGCCTGGCTCAGGCTGCATTCCCAGAGGAGCCTGTGCCAGTCCTGGCCAACTCCTTTCCACCTCACCGCAGGGACACTCCTGAGTCCCCACCTTGAGATTTCCAGGCATTCCTTTGCCAAATCTGCAGTGATGAAGCCCCACCAGCTCCCAGCCTTGGCTATGATATCATGGGGGGAAAGGGTTGGGAAGAAGTCCTGACTCCACATTGGCGCAGGGGCTGGGAGCTGCTGGGAGCTGCTGGAAGCTGCTGGGAGCTGCTGGGATGTTCTGGGGCTACTGCTGCTGTGCTGCTGGGATCAGGGAGGCCAAGCAGAAGGGAAGACTTTTAGAACTAAGGAGGCTGGGGAACTTCCAGTTGAGAACTTGGGGTTTTTTCCCTACATCTCCCAAAACAGTTGTAATGGGGTCTCTATTTTCCAGACAGGAGGGGAACAAACGGAGATGACACAGAGAGTAAACAACTTTATTCTTTGGCACCAGCACTAACCAGCAGCTTGAGAACAAGGTTGAACCCTGTGGTTCCACAATGAGCATCCTGTAAGTGACCAGGGTACCACTTCCTTCTCGAGGGACAGATCTTACTCGCAGAATCTACTGCACCTTTAAAAAATTCAGCAGGCAAAACTCAGCCTGAGCTAACAGGACAGCACTCAGGCCTAATTCCAACCCACAAATAGCTCTGGGATGAAATCCCCTTCTCATTCCAGCAGTGGAGGCACAAGGTAGGGCTCAGTTTAACCACATCACACAGCAGGGCACTCCAAGATGGGTCTGCATGGCCAGGACGTCTTGAGCATCATGGCTGCCTTAAATGTAGCTAAATTATTGTGGATAAATAACACCTTTGCAAGACAAAATGAACTTCAGGGGTCCCAACGTGGCTCAGCAGGTCCTGGTGCTTAGCAGTAGCATTTCAGGGTCTGTGCCAAGGTCTGATGGGTGGCCTGGCAGGACTTCTCAGCTTCCAGTGCTCACTGCAGCTCTGGGCTGTTCACGTATCCCTTCAGCCACCTGGCATCAGGGTCAGCACAGACCTCCTGCTCCTTCCTGGTGACAAACCTGGCAAGTCAGGGGTTCAGAGTTACAGTCCCAGAGAGGAAAAGGGACAGGAGAGACTTGGGTCATGTCACTGGATCATCTCCCACAAACCCTCAAGCATCTGGGAGCTGCAGAGCCTGCTAAAACCCAGGGGAGATCAGGGTCCCTCGGGAGAACCTGCTGTGCTCAGGTTCATCTCCTTGTCCAGTGCAGAGGTGAGCCTGGATGCAGTGTGGAATGTTGTGTGAATTGGGCTCATCAGGTCTGGAAGGTCCTGCTGGCTCCTGACCTCCTTCCAATGCCTTATTCCCAGCATCAGGACAGTCCAAGGAGACCAAGGGCCACTTATTTCTCAGCTGAGGAGAGTGAGGGCTCACACACTGCACATGGAACCTGGGTGGCTGCTGCCTTCTCCCAAGGTTGATGCCTCACAGCCGCCTGCTCCTGGCCTCTTGGATGTGAAGCCAGGAGTCCAAAGGCTGGCAAAGCCTCCCCTCAGGCCCCAAAGCTGGTACTTACACAACTGCTGGCTGGGAGCACTTGCTGCTGGTGTAGAAATACTCCTGCACATGACTCTGGGGCAGCTTTCGTGAGGTGTAGCTGAATCAGCATGAAGTCATGTCAGACCCCACTGGAAGAGATCAGGAAATCCAGCCTGAGACCATCACTCAATAAATTGTACATTCTCAGCTGAGAGCACAGGCAACCACCCCCTTAATCAGCTGGACAGCCCCTTCTCCTCCTGTTTCCCTGAAAATCAGCAAGAAATTGCTATGAACATAAAAGCTTGATAAACAACATTGCTAGAATTTTAACCCTTGTTAAGGGTTTTGGACTCACATCCCAGGGTAAAAATCCCTTTTGTTACCCTTGGTCCACTCCTAAAAGGCAGCAACAAAACCAAATGTGATACCAGTAAAACTCATCCCTAAGATAAAAGAATGTTTGGACTAGTCCAAATAAATCAGGAGAAATTATTCAAACAGGTTTCCAATTTTTGCAGCTGACTTTTGCCGGTTCTGCTCCAGGTTACAGGCAGTCAGAGTAAAAAGTCCCCCCCCAGGAGAGCAGAGGGATGCTGTTCTCACATAGATTGGGAAGGGCCTGAGAAAAGAGGGCAGCAATCAGGATGGAGAGGCAGAGTATGGAGATGTTCATCCTGGACAGGGATAAGCTGCAAGGACAGAGGCAGGATCGGAGCAGGGTCCTCCTGCGCCTTTTGTGAGGTGCTGACTCAGTCCTTGCTTTTTATAGGAACAGTCAGTCAGATTTGAAGGCAAACATGGAATTTCCAAAACATAATAGAGCTGATGTCATGGCACTTTTGCCNAAAAAAAAAAAAAAAAGGAAACAGCTGGTTGAGGAAGTAGCAGAATAACCTTTGTGTGAAGGGATGTGTGAGCAAATCAGCTGCCACTGATCAAGATAGGATATGAAACCACTCTTGAGCAGCAGGTTCACATTTGCATCATCCAAAACCACTCTGCTTATCAAACTCACCTCAGCATCCTCCCCAAAGCACCAGGAGTACCCAGCTCAGTCTGCTCTTCAAGGAATCAGGTTTTGGGGGTCAGGGGTGCTTAGACCCTCAAATGGAAGGAGCAGGTCCAGCCGGGGAGTCCCTTCTCCAGTGGTGGCTCTGGGAGATGCCTGGGGTGGATGCAGGGGGCCAGTGAGGGCAGCATGGGCAGCAAGAACACAGCCTGGAGACTGGCTGTGGATCCAGGCTGGCAGCCTTGGCGCCATCAAGCACGAAATTCTCAGTGCTGTGCTTCCAGTGTGGGGTTTGTGCCCTCCAACACCCCCAGTAAGGGCAGAGCTTGACTGGGATTCCTGCCTGGATGGGCTGACCCTTCAATGAGAATCTTCTCCAAGTGCCAGTGGGTTTGGTACAAGGTGGGATGCAGAGAGCAGGGCAGAAGCTTCCCCAGCCCAGGGAGCTGAGAGGGACCAAGAGACCCCAGTCCCTGGTGCCCACCCACAGTCACAGGGCTCATGGTATGGTGTACCCCGGGGTGCCTGGCACTGCCCTTGCCGTGACATGATGGGTTCCCCTGGGTGTCCCAGGGAGCATTTCCCCTTTTCCCACCTCCCTCTTTGTGACAGGCCCCCATTTTGCCAGCTCACAGCTTTTGGTTCCTCTGGGTGTTTTCCAGCCCAACTGCTGCTCACGGGGCACTGCGAGCTCGAGTTTCTGGGATTTCCTCACTGACTGTCAGCCCCAATGCTGGGCTGCAGAGAAAGGCTGCTCTGCTGCCAGTCTCCTTCTCCCCCCCCCGGTCTTGGGGGTCTGTGGGGGCACTCAGAGCCTCCCCAGCATCCCCTTCACTACGGTGTCCCCATGGGTGGAGACCAGGGCTGCAGGAGGGTCTCCAGGGCTGTGCCAGGGACCCTGCTGGGGTGGGCAGGAGCCCATGGCTTTTCCAGCTCATCCTCTCAGGAGCCATTCCAGTGGTGTCCTGAGGACCCTAAGAACTCTTCATGAGCAGGAGCTGGAGCTGAACCAAGTGCCTGACATCATGGGGTTGTCACAGACACATAGTGGTGGCATTTTGGAGCAGCACAGCAATGTGCTGCAGGTACTCAGGCTTTGCAAGGGACAAGACCTCAGCTGGAATTTGCCAGATGACACCTCCATATCTGAGATGGGGAGAAGAATTATTTACAGCCCCTGCCATATTGCATTCTAGAATTGTGATTTGACTGTTGGTCTGGCTAATTAATGTGTGCATTGCTTATACCCCAGGGTGCAAAGCAAGGCAGTGGGTCTCATCCTCAACTTCTCAGCACAACAATTGCATTTTGTGCTGAGCCTCATCCCCACCGCCCCAAGGCTGATCCTGGAGCTGAGATTTCTCTTTCCAAGGAGCAGTGCCAGTAGAAAAAGATCTATTTTTTATGCTTAGCCTCATGACCCTGCAAAGGGTTCCAAAAAGCAGCTCGTGTGCTGTGTCACCTCTTGGTTGCATGTGGTGGGTGGCAGCCACTCCTGTTCCATCAGGGATGGAGACTGTCCTGCCTCGGGACACACGGACGAACCTGTTTGGTGTTCCCAGATCTGCTGGGTGACAAAGGAACAACATGCTACTGCCTGTGACATAATGTATGGAAGCCAACACCTGTGCTAAACTAGAGAGACTGTTATTCCCTTAGCTTAGTTTCCAGGTGAGTATCATTAGCCAGCAGGAGGAGGAGCGTGAACATAAAAGCCAATGGGTTGCAGCTCGAGGGGAGAGGCTCAAGAGAAGAAACCCTGAGTGAAGGAGGCGCTCCAGAAGTTTGTCTGTCTCAATTAACAATGCCAGCTGGAGTTTTGTGCCTGTTGCTGTATGTGTGTATGTTGTGACCAACAATGGCAAAGACAATAATGTGTGACAGGGCCAGATCAAGATCTAAGAAACCACAGGAAGATATTGATGCTTCCCCAACCGCAAGGCAGCCAGAGCTCATGCTCTGTGCACGGCTGGTAAAGGCAACTGAAACCATGACATCTGATTATTGCTCTGACACTGCAGAGTGGCTTCTCCTCAGCCCTGCACAGCCTCCCTCTGCCCTGCTCCAGGTGTGCACAATCCTGTAGGATCATCACACAGCCCAGCCTTGCCCCTCACCTGGGGACTTTGCCCCTGCAGGGTTTTTTGAAGGTGCATTCTGCAGCCCTGGCCCTCACAGCAGAGATACCAGAGGGTTGGAAAGATGCCAGGTAATTTGTTCTGGCTCCATTCTTTCTCCAGGCCTACTCCACATTCCCCAGAGCTGCCTTCCTTCTCCTACTCTTCTTCTCGGGCAGCTCCCCAAGGAAAGGTGTTGTTAAAGGTGGCAGCTGGGACCCACCAGGCACTGCAGAGGAACCTGGGAAGAGATCATGGCACCACAGGAGTGAGGGGCAGGACACCCAAAGTCCTACTGGGACCCCAGACCAGGACATGGAAGGGCTGCAGTGGGACCATGGCGGGCTTTGGCCTCAGATGGAGACAGGACTTGCACTGACCATTTTTTGGGAGATGCATGGGACAAGGTAAAGCACAGGGAGGTTTCTGCAATCTGTGTGCATCGGTCCCTGAAAACTGGAGAGGTTTTTTTCTGTCTGTTTATTGCCCCTCCCAACCACACGCGAGCATCAAGGAGCACCGGGCCCTCTGCTGTCCTCCACGGGAAGTGTTCCTGGAACCTTCCCACTCACCCCCACCTCTCCTGAGGGGCCCTGGAGACAGCCCTGTGCTCCCCTCTTGGGGTCTCCTCCCAGCACACAGCCCAGGAGCTCTATCCTCTGTGTCACTGCTCCTTCCCCTTGGGTGTGAGCCCTGCTGTGCTGGGAGCTGCAGGCACAGGGGACACTTCAACTGTCCCCTTCAACCCTGGGCTCTCCCTTGTGCTTTTTGTCCTGGGCAGGGGTCCAGGGCTCTGCAATGCCCTGTCTCACTGCCCATGCTGCTAGCAAACCCCTGGGGAGTGGGCTTGTCCAGGCTGTGTCCACAGAAGCCCTGGCTGTAACCCTGCCCTGGGGCACAGCAGGACCTGGTTTCACCGTGCACAGGGATTCTGCCATCCCTGCTTCACATCCAGCTCAGGGACTGCTGTACCTGCTGCCACCTGCCCTGCACAGAGCGTCCCAGCAGTGCTGGGCACTGGCCACCACAGCAGTGATGACATGGGGGATGGACATGGTGGGAGGTTTGTGTCCTGTCTGGTTTCCTTGTATCCAACAGGGAACTTGTCCCAGGACAACTGTCCCCAGTCTCCTTTTCTAGCCTGGAAATATCCCTGCCTTCTCCACCCCCTCTTCCCACAATATCCCTATTTTTGCCTCTGTAACAGCATGTTTAGACATGGCTCTTGGAGACAGCCCAAGCCATGGGCTTGACAGATTCTGTCCTGCAGCTGGGAGGAGATGTTCCAGTCTTGTGTGGTTCTCACCAGGCTGCCTGCATTTGGGCTTTTGGAACAGGAGCTTTGGAGAAAGGAGGAAAAGGTGGCTGAGCAAGTTCTGATAGTGACTTGGCCTCTCCTTTGGAACATAAATCCAATTTGGAGGGCAGTCCTAGAAGCACTATCCTTGTTTCATTGGGAGCTGGCTTTGGGCACTCATCCTGAAACATCCAAAGCCCTCCCTGGGTTCCTGGGGTCATGTCCAAGAGTGTGCAAGAGCTTGCCTATATTACTGGTGCTCCATGTCCCTCCCATGGGGATTTATCAACAGGGACCTGCACATTACCAGACCCCAAAATGGGGTCTGGAGTGATCCACCATGATATTGAAAGGATGGGAGGGTCCAGACTGCAGTGGAAGGACCTGGACCAGAGTGGGAGAACAGGGACCTGGAGAGCAGTGGCACCCTGACAGAAGAGGTTGGAGGGGACCAGACCTGAAAAGAGAGGTCTCAAGGGGTTAAGGTGGTTGAAAGGTGTGGTCTGGGGAGCTCCAACAGAATGGTCTGGAGGAGACTGGAGGACACCATATCCCCCAGCTGTTTTTGCAACCGGTCTGGACTGGCACTTTCATCGCACTGGTTGGAATTGCCCCAGTATTCCTCTGAATCTTTCATCTTGTTAACATTTTCCCTTATCTAACCTTGTGCAGTTGGCAGTGAACACCTATTTGCAGCGAACACCTACTTTCATCTACAGTTCTTGATATATTTACAGACAAAACAATCTTGCCTGGTTAAAAGAACGGGATGTGTTTACAGAAAAGTCTGAGTTCAACGGAGAGCTGACAGCTCCTCTCTTGTAACAAATGGCACTTTGCAGTATTACACAATAGAGAAAACCACAAGGTGTGTCATGAGGTAGAGCTTCTAAATCAAGGAAATGTTCAGACTCTCATTTTCACCCTTTGATCTTCTAAGTTTCAGAAAACAACGACAGCCCAGCCTGAGCACCAGCTTTGCTGGACCCAGCACACAGAGTTCACCATTCCTGAGGAGAGGGAATGGCCTCAAGTTGTGCCAGGGAGATGTAGGTTGGACATTAGGAAAATTCCTTCACTCACAGGGTATTCAGGCACTAGGACAAATTGCCCAGGGCAGTGGTGGAATCACCATCCCCAGGACTGCTCAAAAACCATGGAGATGTGGCACTTGGGGGCATGGGTTAGTGGTGGCCTGGGTAATGCTGGGGGAATAGTTAGATTCAATTGTCTTAAAGGGTTTTTCCAGCCCAAATGATTTTGTGATTCCTTGATTCATTTAATTCGTTGCATCACTTGATGCAGTGTTAAAGACACTACTGTTGCCCTCTGCTGGGAAGGGGCCTTGGTCCCAGCTCAGGAGGTGCCACTGGGACTGCCAGGGTGGCTCCTGGATGCTCAGACAGGGAAGTTTCCTTATGGGTCACTAAAGGCAAAGATACTTGTCCCAAACACAAAAAGAGTAGCAAAGCCATCCAGCAGGTACCTGGGCTTCTGCCTCTGTATGTTTTGCAGGGAAAACTGGAGAGATAAGGTGGAGCACCTGGCAGAGTGATCAGAGTCCCTCTGAGGCCACCTTCTGCTTTGGCTTGAAACTTCTCTTTAGGGGAGAAATACTGACTTTGCATTTTCAGTTTCTGAAAACCTGGCCTTCACAGATATTTTCTTTTTTTTTTTTTTTTTTTTTTTCCCCACAGATTAAAAGCGACATATTTTAGTAGCAGTTTCCTTTATCATATATGCTTTTCTTTTATTTGTTTTGGTTTAATAAGAGCTGTGAAAATATTTAAACAGTAGGAAGGATTGGCTCCCTAATCCTGGGAGGTCTAAAGGGCTGATTGATGTCAAGAGAATTCAGCATTGTCTTTTGTTATCAGCGTCACCAATGTTCAAAGGATTAAATTATTTCTACTGCCTTCCCGTTAGTCCACTGAAGTACAGTCCTTTTCTCTCCTGCATATCATGGAAACGTGGAATGTGTTGGGTTGGAAGGGACCTTCAAGTTCATCCCATTCCACCCCTGCCATGGGCAGGGACAACTTCCACAGTCCCAGGCTGCTCCAAACCTTTTCCAGCCTGGCCTTGGGCACTGCCAGGGATCCAGGGGCAGCCACAGCTTCTCTGGGCACCCTGTGCCAGGGCCTCCCCACCCTCACAGGGAAGAATTTCCTCCTAACCATCTGTCATAATTCGCACTGAAATGAATTACATCACTTGGCCCAAGAGTTTGTTCCTTTCTAAGTATTGGCACAGATGTAACTTTGGGATTGCCCATATTTCTGTCCGTGGGATTTTGCTGGAGACAGCTTGACCCTGCTCTGTGCTACTGCCTCATTCCTTGTCCAGTCTGTGTCATCCCCAATAACCAGAAATTATTTTATAGGAATTTCCAAATCCCTGATTGGACACAACTTTACTTTTCCTGGGAAATTAGTGGCAGGCTCACCATTCACACATGGTGTCTGTGGCCCTTGGGATGCTCCACAAATGCAGTGGCAAAACGACCCATTTCTGGCTTCCCAAACCTTCAGAGATGTCAACGAACAAGGGAAAAAGAAGCTGGATTCCACCATGATCTTTTACCATCATAAAGTTAAGCTGATCTCTTTCACTTGCAGGAAAGAAATATGTGTCTTCATTCTTTCTTTTACTGACTTTTCAAGAAGGAAGTCAGAAGGAATGGAGACGTGGGCACTTTCTAGCTCATTCCAGGAGAGCAAACCCGCAGATATTTCCTCTTGGCTCAATCTGGTCCCAGATTTTTGGCCACACCCATCTTAGACCCAGCTAATTTCTGCCCTGGTGCAGGTATATAGGACTGACTTCTTTCCCTGCCCTGCCAGTGCTGCAGAGATGGCAGGTAAGATCAATGCATTTTCATTCTATGTCTGCATTTGATATTTCTGGTGTGGATATTGGGGCATTCCATGGGTGAACCCGAGGAGATGGGAGGCAGAGTGGAGGGTTGGGACCTGGTGGTGCTTCATTCCTCCTTCTCTCCTGATGTGTATTTGATTTATTGTGAGAAGTGAGCAAAGACACCCTGATTTATTCCTAGTGCCAAAATACCCTGCAATATATGATTGCAAGGAATAAGCAACTTTCAATCCCCCGAAGACAGTTCAAGAATTTTCATGGATTGCAAATGTAAGATAACCTCTCCCACTGTGAGCAATCTGTTAGTTCTTCCAAATTTCCTCTCTGTCTTGTTCTAAACAATAAAAAAGTTGACTAAATTGCTTAAAATAAATCTAGTTACAACCTTTGGGCTAAAAATCTCCATTTGGGGTAGGTGCCTTGCCACAGTGGGAGACACTGGTGGAACAGATCATACATATTTCTGTTGTTAATGTGAAATAGGAACGGAGATGAATTTCAGGGAGCAGCAGGAGGACTGCCAGGGGTGGTGGAAAGGCTGATGACAGATGTAGCAGCTTCTTTTGTTCAGCATCAAGACAGAGGTGGCAGAGAGGGATGTGTGGGGTCACTCTCCTTCCCACCAGCTGCTTTGGACATTGCCAAAGACAGGACCCCAGGGTCCTGTGTCCTGCCAACACCTACAGCCACAGCCCCAGCCCGAGTCCCACAGACAGATCTGGACAGAGGGCAGCTCGGTTTTATTCCTGGATCCTGAAAGAGATATTGAAACCAAACGTGTCAATCTGTTCTGACCCCTCAGTGAAGCCCTGCCCATTGAGGATTTATGTTGCATTTCTCTCTAGGCAGAAACTCAAGGATGGCTCTCCTGGGATCCATCATCACTCTTTGTGCAGTTGGAGCAATGAGCTCCTCAGGGAATGGTAGGTTCCTGTTTGTCCTTTGGCTGCTGCTGTACTGGAAAGGGTGTGAATCAAAACTCAGCCTGAGTTCCCAGGTAGACACAGCTCCAATAAAGAATCAAAACATCCTGTAGATTGATCCACTAACAATGAAATTGATACCTGAGAGGTTTGTCTAAGGAAACTCCCTATTTAACCAACAGCCCTTCCATGCATAAATCATCCTTTTATGACAGGGAACCTGGGGCAGAGGATGTATCTTTGGCTTCTTCTGTGCACTTTTCCTGGGGAAATGTCAGGGAACAGAGACAGGATGAGAGGAAATGACATCAAATTGTGCCAGAGGTTTAGGTTGGATACTGGGGGAAATTCCTTCATGGAAAGGATTGGGAAACATTGAAACAGGTTTCCTAGGGCAGTGGTGGAGTCCCCATCCCTGAAAATGTTAAAAAACCTATGTATGTGGCAGCTGGGGACATGGCTTAGTGGAGCACAAAGGTTCTGCTGTATGTTATAATTGAGTATCCTCAATTTCTGCTTTTTCTTAATTAATTTTCTTTGAGCAGAGGTCTCAGAGATGCTGTCAGATTCGTCTCTCCTGAGCATCATTACTGAGGCCAGGCAGTTGGTAGACACAGCATATTTACAGGCCCGAGAAAGGTGAGTTCTTCCTGCAGGATGGCCCCAATATTTTAAGGCAATAAGATCAAATATACGTGTGTTTTCTCTGTTTTCCAATGCATATTTATTATGGAGAAGCCTTGATGCCAGGGTTCTCCTTGTCATGGCTGGAGGGATCCTTTTGCCCAGTTTGGCTGTATTCTGGTCCCAGGGCCACCAGCCAGGACCCCCAAGTATTGTTTCCTCACCTACACTGCCACGGGCACCTCTGACTGGTCTGTAATGGTTCAGACATGCTGGAGTTCTGCCTCTCTTGGAAGGACTGGAGTTGTGCAGATGGACACCCTGTCCCAGAGAAGTGTCAGTGGAAGTCAAACCCCAGGTAGCCTCTGTGATTGTCCCAAAAGGCTGGTCCCAGGCAGTGGGATAATTTGGGAAGGAGTCTCTCTCCACCCATCTTGCAGAAGTAGGAAGACAGAGCCTTGGGACCAGAAAGAGATGGAACAGAAGCCAGGTTGTCCCTCTGTTCACAGAATACACCCTGCAACACAATACATGTAACATTTTATCCAGTCACAGTTCATTGGTCTGGATTTCCACATGATGGAACAAAATTTATGTGACAAGGAGGTGTGACTGCAAACTTGAAGTAGAGAAAACAATTCTTTGTTTGCCAAACCCATCTGAGATGATGTGCTGATGTGCAGACAGCTGGTTCCACTGGGCAGGGCCTGCCTGCAACCTTGCAGTGTTGTCACAGACAACGAATTACACCCAGTCCAGCATGGCAAAGGAGCTCTGATTTCAGAGCAGGTGCTTCATGGAACTCTTCTATGTTCAGCTTAAAGAGAAAACTGGAAGAAAAGATTGTCAACCCGATGGATTTCCTGAAGCACCTAAAGGACCCCATAGGAAGAACCAGATCTGCAGTCCGTGCTGCTGATTACTTGGAAACTACTTTGAAACTCCTCAAAAGCAAGCTGCATCTCTCTGGGGAGCAAAGTTTCAATGTCACAGGTAATGTGATTTAGACCAAAATGTCTTACAAAGAGCTAAAAGCCAGAAATGTGCCACAGCAGGTGGCAGAGAGCAGCTCTGCTATGACCCAAATAACCAGGGATAAAACCCTTCCCCAACAGGGGAGTAGATTTGAAGGTTGCTCAGAGACAGACCACCCCCCTGGGTGCTTTATTAATCATCTTTGAGAGTGCATCTCTCCTATCCTTGTAAAAACAGCGTAACAATACCCGAGACAAACCTGGGACAAAACCCACTGGAGCCCCTGTAACCACTGAAAACCTTCCATCTTCCACTTCTGCTCATTGCACCTGGGTTGTACCACTCTGCAAACTCATTGTTTTGTTCCCAGCTGGGGTAAAACCTTCCTGCAGATGAAGCTCCCCACATTCCCCTGGCAAATTGCTCCTTGCCCACCCAGTTTCCCTAGTCCAGAGGGGAAGGCTGATCCACAAAAGGGTTTAGGCACCAAATAAGCAATTCCCATCCAGATGTTTTATATCCACAGCTCCGATTCAGCTGGCTCAGATATTGATCTAGAACACTGAGAAGCTGAAACAACAAAAGAGTAGGATCAGATGCTACTTTACAGAGTTTCTCTTGCAGACCTGCTAAGCAGGAGGCAGAAGGAGATTATTTCCAAGGGCACTGGCTGTGACTACCAGACTCGTTCCATTAAATGCCCAGAAAGAGACTTTTATCGGACCATTACTGGGGAGTGCAACAACAGGTAGGGTTTGTGTGTGTGCACGAGGAGAGTCTTGAGTCTGTATTCTAACCCAGATGGTTCGTGGAAGTGCCTTTTGAAAGGACAAGAAGAGTGAAATGCTCACTTTAATAAGCCCATAACAGAGGATTCATTTCTACATTTGCCTGGCAGGAAAAAGATGTAATTTCTTAAAAATCTCAGATTTGCACCCACTGCCCTTTATGTGCTGCTTTGGATGAAGGAAAAGACTTCTTGGGGTGGGGGCAGATAAGAAGTTGAGGAAATTTTGAGGCTATGACTCAGCCTCCCATTTTCTTGGTGACTACAGGAAAGCATCCCTCTGCTCTTCCATAGGGATAATACTGATTTCCCCAGCTGATTCAGATGATGATATTCAGCTGTTGATGTATGTCTGTGATAAGTAAGGATGGGAATTAAATACGACTTTAATTCTTGGCTCTTCCAACTTTGTGTATTGTATGTCCTTCATCTGAGAAAATTAGTTCTTCAGCTTTTTTTGTTTTTGCACAGATTTTCCCTCAAGGTTCAAAGCTGGGATCAAACATTTATTTCCTTTTGTGCTTCATTTATTTATTTATTTATTTATTTGACTAGAAAATGACCAAATTCCTACTTGACAATGGCAATCAAGGCTCCCTGTCCTGCTATGCCAGTGCCAACCCCCAAATCTGAGTGGGACTTGCACCCAGTGGGTACTCCTCTCCTTTTCGAGTGCAGAATCACAGAATGATTTAAGCTGGAAAACACCTCCAAGACCGTCAAGTCCAACCTTTGACTCATCCCCGCCTTGTCAACCAGACCAGAACCCTGAGTGCCACATCATACAGACAGGCATTGCCTGAGTTTTGTGTCTGCAGGGCTACAGAGAAATCAGAATTATTGTTCTTCTGAACACAAAATGCTGATTTTAGCTATTCAAACTTTTCAGAGCAGTGTAAGGCAACCCCACAATGGCTGTAGCTGCAGGCTGAGAGGGTCTGTGTAAAAACTTCCCTAAGGGGCAGCCTTTGCACAGATCCCCACAGAGGTGGTGAATCTTCATCCTTGGAAGCTTCCAGCCCCCAGCTGGATAAGATATGGCCACCCTGACCATGGTGATGGCCCTGCTGTGAGTCTGATTTTGGGAGGGCAGTGAAGACAGAGGTGGCACAGAAATTTAAACACCAAATAAAATTAATGTAGATTTAAATGACAGATAAAATCAATAGCGCTACAAGACACCTTTTAAAAAAAGTCAATTTTTCTCCACAGTATAATTTGGTATAATTTGCTTCTTGTTGTTTTCCTGGTCTCATCCCTGTGACCAGAGTGCTCAGACTAAATGGAATATGGAATATTCCACATATGGAATAAAGGGCTGTGAAATGTTGGTCTGTACAACACTGCTGGTGTTTGAAAAAAATAACAGAAGTCGTTTTTCTGGCAATGCTGCAGAAACCACTCCCACCTGGGGTCCTCTAACCGCGCCTTTGCACGCTGGCTCCCGGCCGTGTACGAGGATGGAGTGTCTGTTCCCAGGGGAGCCAGTGAAAGGAAGAGCTACAATGGATTCCCACTGCCCCTGGTGAGAGCTCTTATACTCATCTAGCCCTGAGTGTGGACACTGCCCTCACTGCACCCTTCAGGAAAGGCAGCAGTGGCAACATCTAGAGTGTAAATTGCTTGATCTTTGGTCCCAGGAGCTGAATTGAGGCTGCTTTTCCACAAATTAGTTATGGCTCAGGTTAATATTATTTGTTGGAGACAGACATGAGCAAAAAGGTTGTGGATGCTTCCCTAAGCAGTGTCTGAAGTGTGTCTCCCAAGGATTGATGAGTCAGTGCTCAGGGACACCAGGAGATTTGTATAAACCTCAAGGCTTGGGAGTTCCTTGGCTGTGTTCTTGACTTTCTGGAGTGCCTGAGCAAGCTTCAGCTGGAATGGGCTTTTCATGAAGCCAGGTTTGGCTGAAGGACTGTGGAGTCTACTTTTACACTTGATTGGATAGAGCCAGGGAATGCCGTGGAACTGTGTAATGCCATAATTATCTCTTAGTAGCTTATCTAAGATCATCTTGTGCATGATCTGCAGCTACCTGAAAGGAACAGGGGAGGGTTGGCCTCTTCTCCAAGGGAACAAGTGTCAGGATGAGAGGAAATGGCTTCAAATTGTACTAGGGGAGGTTTAAGATATTGGGAAAAATGTCTTCACTGATATGGCGGTTGAGCATTGGAGCAGGATCCCCAGGGCAGTGGAGGAGTCAGTCCCTGGAGGTGTTCAAAAAACAGGTAGATGTGGCACTTCTCAATATGGTTTAGAGGGAATGAGGCTGATGATCTTGGAGGTCTTTTCTGACCTTCATGATTCTCTGATTCCAAGATCTCACAGTGGGAGCTCGAGTGGGAGGCAAATCCACCATGGCAGAGACAGTCCCATACATTTTCATTTCGGTTTTTTGCAGGTTCGAGAAGTATCCAACAAAATTGCTCACACAGCCAACAAGAACGTCACTGCAGACCAGCAGCTCTCGCTGGTCTTCATGCACTGGGGCCAGTGGATCAGCCACGACATAGACCTGGCCCCTTCCAGTGGGGAAGGAGCCAGCCTGGATCTCCAGTGCCACACCAGCTGTGCCTTCAAGCCCCCCTGCTTCCCCATTAAGGTACCCTGCTTCTCACCCATCCCACACTCTCTCACAGCAGCAAAACCAAAACCACGGGACTTTCTGAGGCATCTCTTGGCCCGTTTGCTTTAGTTCCCTCCCGATGACCCGAGGATGCTGAGCTCCGATACCTGCATGCCGTTCGTGCAGTCAGCCTCCGTCTGCAGCCCCGGCACCTTCACGAGGGAGCAGCTCAACGCTGTCACGTCCTTTGTGGATGCCAGCACTGTGTATGGCAGTGATGACTCCCTGGCAAGGAGCCTGAGGAACCTCACCAGCCAGTGGGGCTTGATGGCCCTGAACCAGGATTTCACGGATGCGGGGCTGGGGTTTCTGCCCTTCGAGAACACGATGCACAGCATTTGTGTCCTCACCAACAGGAGCGCCAACATCCCCTGCTTTAAAGCAGGTAAGATGCTGCTGAGGGGTTGTTTTCAGTGGCAGTAAAGTCAAAAAGGGTCAAATATCTCCTTGTAGGATCCTTGTGGGTCCCTTCCAACAGAGAATATTTTGGGATTCTGTGATATTTGAATGAGGCACTTCAAGACATGACTACGTAAGGTGAAAGACAGGATCCTCCCCCCAGTTAGAAAAGAAAAATAATCAAAGTATAATGGATTAATAAACATAAAAATTATTTTAATTTCCCAGAAGAATTACAGCAAATTGTTCTTCCTCTATAAAGCCTTCTCAAAAGCAGGAGAAATTCTCAATAGAATAGCCACCAGTGTTTAAAACTTCTCAGGAAATTTTTTCTCCTACCTAGAATTCACCATTCATGAATTGAATGCCAATTGTCAGCTTGTCAGCACTGACAGGCTGAGAAAGTTGAGGTTGTTCAGCCTGGAGAAGAGGAGGTTTTGTGGAGATGTCACAGCACCTAAGAGGATCTGAAGGGGTTACAGGGAAGCTGGAGAGGCACCCTGCATCAGGAACTGTAGTGGGAAGACAAGGGGGAACGGCTTCACACTGAAAGAGAGTAGATTAAATTGGATATACAGAAGGAATTGTTCTCTGTGAGGGTGGGGACGCCCTGGCACAGGGTCCCCTGAGAAGCTGTGGCTGCCCCATCACTGAAAGTGTCCAGGGCCAGGCTGGATGGGGCTTGGAGCACTCTGGGGTAGTGGAAGGCTGAAATGGGATGGGCTTTAAAGTCTCTTCCATTCTGTGATTCTACGATTCAGTTTTCAACCCAATCAAGACTGACAACTAAACCCTTAATCAATCTACTTATTTAATTACTTACTTAACTAACCTACCCTACATCAGAAGAAAAGTCTAGAAGTTTCTCTGAAATTTAAATAAACTGAGGACAAACACAGAACTTACTCAAATTCGAAGTCATCCATTACAGGCATAACATAAAAAAACCCCATTATAAATGTGAAGCTTGCAAAATCAATTGCAAGAATGCAAAGTGTTGTTATTTCCTCATTCTCTGCCCACAAGAAGGGCTCTTTGCTGAGTGAGGAGATGCTCAGTGCTTCTTCCATCATCTCACAGAGGGTCTTCACTGAGTGCCCTCCAGTTTTCATAGAATTACAGATGGTTTTGGGTTGGAAGGGAACTTAAAGACCATCTTGTTCCCTCTCTTGTCATGGGCAGAGACACCTTCCACTATTCCAGGCTGCCTGCAGGTCCTGTCCAACCTGACTTTGGACACTTCCAGGGATGGGACAGCCTCAGCATTATTGCCAGGAACATCACCACTTGCCACTTGTCTGTCCTAACACAAAAGCCTGCTTCTGAAATGGAAAGCAATGTGCAAAATTCCAAAAATATTTTCATTTTAGGTGACAAACGGGTGACAGAAAACCTGGGTCTTTCTGTAATTCACACTCTCTTTGTCCGAGAGCACAACCGCCTGGCTACGGAGCTGAGGAAATTAAATCCCCACTGGGATGGGGAAAAGCTTTACCAGGAGAGTCGAAAGATTGTGATTGCCATAAATCAGGTACTGGTCACTTCACTGTTTATCATATGCTTAGGAATGGCTTTTCCTCCAAGCAAAAGGGGGTAACCAAGCTTTGTCGAATCAGTGGAGTTATTTGTGGGAGTTGGAAATGGTGAATGAGGATGGTCCATCTGAGACAGCATGGGTATCCAGAGCTTTTTTTGTGCATCATGCTACCAATTTAGCAATTATTTACTATATTTAAAGTATAAATAAATTATTAGACTAAATAATTTCACATTTAAAAATAATTTAAATCCATTATGCCAAACTTACTCCCTTGCTACAGCTCTTTTTCCCAAAGACCTTAATGAATTCTGCTGCAGAGAGTCCACGTCCATTCTCTGCACTTGATTTTGATGGCATTTCTGCTGCAGCTGCTGGTAACTTGCTCTTGTGCTTTTTCAGATCATAACATACAGAGATTACCTCCCACTCCTGCTGGCTGGGGAGACCAGCAAGTGGATCCCTTTGTACAGAGGTTACAAGGAGCAGGTGGATCCAAGGGCCTCAAATGTTTTCTCCCTGGCTTTCCGATTCGGTCACACGACGGTGCAGCCTTTTGTGTCCCGTTTGAATGAGAACTTTCAGCCTTTGGGCTCCTCCTCCCATGTCCCTCTGCATTTGACCTTTTGTGCTCCATGGAGAATTATAAAGGAAGGTAAGAACAAGGAGCAGTGGT
The DNA here is from genome assembly GCA_013400775.1 of Chaetops frenatus. Lineage (NCBI taxonomy): Eukaryota > Metazoa > Chordata > Aves > Passeriformes > Picathartidae > Chaetops > Chaetops frenatus. The sequence continues at coordinate 157,499 of VZTR01021088.1, read as the reverse complement.
CCTGGTCTGGTCCTGAGGTGGAGATCAGCTGGTCAGGCACATGGAATTACAGAATCCCACAATCAGTTTGGTTGGAAGAGATCTCCGAGACCATCAAGTCCAAGCTTGCCTGATCCCCACCTTGTCAGCTAGCCCAGAGCACTGAGCACCATGTCCAGTCATTCCTTGGGCACCTCCCAGCTCAGCAAGACCTGTCAATGGGATGTTCCACATCCACTCAGGTGGTGCAGCTGCTCCTGCTGCTCCAGGAGACAGGATGTCTCTGTGCCAAATGTCAGTCCACCAAAGTCTATGTCAATCCAAGCTCTTATATCCCCCTATAATCAGGAGGCATGGACAGAGGGTGATGCATCCAGTTTAACTGAGCTAAAGCAGCATCATTCCTTCCTGGAAGTGCCCACCCCTCTTCCTGGCTCTAACTGGAGTTATGGGGTCCTGCTATTACACAGCTGTGATCTCCAGACACAAGTCTTTCCAAGGAAAACAAATATCTCTTCCAAAATGGGTTAACTAATTATGAGAATTGCATATGTGCAGCCAATTTCCCTGTGTTTTGCTCATGCTGTCTCCTTAATTGCTATGGAAAAGATGTGGACAGTCAGACCTGAATTTATTCTGTCACTACATTTAATGTTTTAATAAATATCTGTCAATTAATAGTGAATTATGAGCTAAATCCATAGCAAAACCTAAAACCTCGGACAGACCCCCAGGCACCAGGATGTGCTGGAGCATGGCAGGCTGAGGAGCAGACTTGGAAAGGGACTGGTGGACAGCAAGTGGATTTAGGGGTGTGGAAGGAAAAGCTGAGGGATGGGGATGGATAAGGAATTTAGTTACTATGTGAGGCTTTATTTACTGGCACCTGCAGTCATGTATAGATTCATACAGGTACCACTGGGAGGGTGGGAAGACCCTGGCACAGGGTGCCCAGAGAAGCTGTGGCTGCCCCTGGATCCCTGGCAGTGCCCAAGACCAGGCTGGACAGGGCTTGGAGCAGCCTGGGACAGTGGGAGATGTCCCTGCCCATGGCAGGGGGTGGAATGGGAAGGGCTTTAAGGTCCTTTCCAGCGCAAACCACTCTGCAATTCTATGATTTTATAATTCCATATACACAAGGTGAAATGAAAATACGGAGATGAAAATCCCACCCAGCCCATAGTAGACTTTTTCAGCTGCATGAAAGGGACCATCAAAGCTGCAGCTTGGCACAAAAAATCTTTCCTTGATTTGCAATGCAGGAGGCATTGACCCCCTGATCCGGGGCATGGTTGTGGATCACGCAAAACTCGTGAAACAGAACCAGCTGCTCATTGAGGAGCTCCAGAACCACCTCTTTGAACAGACAGAGGTGATGGGTTTGGATCTAGGAGCCATGAACATGCAACGGGGAAGGGACCACGGCCTTCCAGGTAAGGACACACAAGCCCACACCTTCTGTGAATAAGACTTTTTTTTCCTTCTGCTGCTTATTCCATGAATGAGCTAAGCTTTTTCTATACTAATGGGAAGGAACACTACCTTGATTTGGGGGTGAAGGATGAACAGACAGTCAAGCTCAGGGAATAAAAGGCCTCTGTGTTATAAAAATCTTTTAATGAGACATTTTGAACAAGAACAAAAGGCTTAGAAACCAAAGATGATGTTTGGGATAATGTAGGAAAGCAGGTGAGAGAGCCAGGTGTATTGGAAAGAGAGAGCAGGTGTGGTACAGAAGGTACAGACACAAGTGACCAAATTCAGCTTTCACATGGGCTTGGACAGGTCCCCTGGGCTTTGTTCTTGTCTTGTGTCCCAGACAAGCCAGAGCTCTGAGCAGAAGTGATTTGCACCCACAGGTGGGACTGCCCCAGCTCCTAGAGAAGGTTCCCAAAGCTGCAAGGACTGATGCATTCACCCTCAGCAGCAGAAAGATGTAACTAACAGGATGAGCTGTAGTCACAAAGACAACCCAAGCCCTTAGTTTAGTGTACATATGAGGAAGACCTTTGAAAATATGATGTTTGTTGGGCCTGCCAACATCTGGCCTTCCAGACCCTTTAATGCCATGAGAGGAAGCAGGTGGTGCTCATGGGTTGGGAAAGGTGCTGTGGAGATGTGGGGGTGGGTCCTGGTCATCTGCTGCTCCTGCTCTTGCAGGTTACAATGCCTGGAGGGGCTTCTGTGGGCTCTCCCAACCCCAAACTACAGAAGAATTATCTGAAGTTCTCGGCAATCCCAAACTGGCCCAGAAGTTCATGAGTGTGTATGGGTCACCGAAAAACATCGACCTCTGGATTGGAGCAGTAGCAGAGCCCGTGGTTCCCCAGGGCAGAGTTGGGCCCCTCCTGTCCTGCATTATTGGCACCCAGTTCAGGAACCTGCGAGATGGAGACAGGTGGGAGATACGTTCCTTGTGGCATTTTTTAGGGGGGAAAGGCTGACATTTCCTGAGACATACTAACTCAACTCCAGGGAGTGCTCCCAGCAAGGCTCACCCCTTGATTTTAGCCCAGTTGCCAAAGGACTCTCCAGATTCACATGACTGAGGAGAACCAGCTCCAGACCATGGGGGATCTGCTGTGACCTCTGCCTGAGGTGACTTTTACCCTCAGGGCATAAAGGAAGGATAAATCCCTGCATCCCAGCAGCCTTCTGATGCTGTGTGGAAGAGGCAGGCTCCCTGCACTGCCAGGATCCAGATCTGCCCACACTGGAGACGCCTCTTTCTAAAGGGGTGTGCCTGGAGAATACAGGTGGATCTAAGCACTATTCAGACTCAGGTCAGGTTCCCATCTCAGCAAGTAACCAGAGATTATAAACTGCTTCTGAAAATTTTATTGCAGATTCTGGTGGGAAAACCCGGGAGTTTTCACTCCACAACAGCTGCAAGCATTGAGAAAAATCTCAGTGTCAAGGGTGATCTGTGACAATACTCATATCAAAAAGATACCCAGGGATGTGTTCAAGATCAACATTTATCCTGAGGACTTCACTGATTGCCAAGAGATCGATGTGCTTGACCTCTCACCCTGGAAAGATGAGCCTCAGAGTACCACACAAGGTACCAGTGGTCTGAGATCTGTCAAAAATAATAAATGTGCTATGAGGCCTCTTCCATGCCTAAAAAAAGTAAGAATTAAGGTTTCCACAGTGACTCTGCCCCCCAAAAGACAATGATTGTCCATTTAGCTACACTCAGGCAGCACTGGAGGCAGGGGTGCTGTTAACTGGGTTTCCAGGCAATCCATCACTTTCATCATCCCTTATTCCCTGCCTCTTCCTTTCCAGCAGATGGGAAATCCCTCAAAATCCAGTCTGTTCTGGACCTTGGGAATGTGTCCTCTAAAGACCTTATTCCAGGACAACCATAGTCTTTCCTGACAGGAAAGGTGTTGATGAACGAATCAATGAGAATTAGCCAATTAGCCAACCTCTTCCAAGGTCTTACTCTGCTGCTCCAGGTTCCTTCTCTCCTCTTCTTCCCCAAAGCTTTAAATCAGTTTAAGGTGTATCTGGAGTATTTTTGACACTGTATGGCCTCACACACCAGTAGCTGAACACAAATTGTCCCCAAACCACTCATTCTAAGGCTGGAAGCACCACGGTGTCTCAGAGGATACAGGGATGACAAAAAGGTGGACAAAAATGGTGTGTCCAGGAAAGACTTTCTGCCTATCAGCAGCTTTTTCTGCTTTATTGGCAGGTTCTAATCCTACTCATCAGGCCAGCGTTGGAAACCCCAAATGGTGGCACTGAGTTGCTCCTGGGAAACTCCTGCCTGGATATCAGCCTTTGCTGGCTGCTGTTGACTGAACATCAGCACATGGTTTCCCAGAGGGGAGCTCAAGACTATGTCATCTGTTTTATTTCTTTTAATGTGATTTTTTAAAATAGCATTTCTTTCTAAAAACTTCCAGTAATGCAAGCCTTCAGATGAAAGGGCAATGATATTTTATTTTCTGTTGCCCTAAAAAATTGATCAGAGGCTTTCTGACTCTCTTAAAGTGTAATTATGACCAGGTTTTTTTTTTACTTTCCATCCTGAATGGGTGTCAGACTTGCAGGCTGGCATGCTTTCATTGCAAAATCAAATTCCTTATCCTTTGTACCTGCTTAGAAATTAGCACATCCATGTAATCTTCATCAAAACTTTCCCAATCTCCTGGTTTTGCACAAGAGAAGCAGCTGTTTAGGCTGCTTCTAATCAGCAGTGAGACTTCAGCCTTTGAAGACACTGGAGCATGGCAGCTGTGTCTTGAGGCCTTGAGACAAGTTTTATTTAAATCCTGTAGTGAATCTGTGTGGTTTGGGTATTCTGGGCAGTAATAAAACACATCCTGTGCACTCACCTACAGCTGGCATCAATGGCAGGCTGGGGCAGAGGTGTTGGAAACCACTCCATCAGAAAAGGGCCTGGGGGTGCTGGTTGACAGTGGCTGAACAAGAGGCCAGGTGTGCCCAGGTGGGCAAGAAGCCAATGGCACCTGGGCTGAGCCAACCACAGTGTGACCAGCAGGACCAAGGCAGTGCCTGTCCCCCTGTGCTGGCACTGCTGAGGCCCCACCTCAAATCCTGTGTTCAGTTTTGGGCCCCTCACTCCAAGAAAGACATTGAGGCACTGGAGCATGTTCAGGGAAGGGAACAGAGCTGGGAAGGGGCTGGAGAATTCCTGAGGGAGCTGGGAAAGGGGCTCAGTCTGGAGAAAAGGAGGCTCAGGGGGGACCTTCTGGCTCTGCACAACTCCCTGCCAGGAGGGGCAGTGAGGGAGGGTCAGGCTCTGCTCCCAGGGAACAGGGACAGGAGGAGAGGGAACGGCCTCAGGCTGGGCCAGGGGAGGCTCAGGGTGGACATCAGCAGGAATTTCCCCATGGAAAGGGTGGTCAGGCACTGGAAAGGGTCCAGGGAGGTGGTGGAGTCCCCACCCCTGGAGGTGTCCAAGGAAGGACTGGACATGTCAATCAGTGCTCTGGGCTGGTTGAGAAGGTGAGGATCAGGCACAGGTTGGACTCAATGATCCTGGAGGGCTTTTCCAACCTAAATCATTCTGTGAATGTGCGTGTTTTTCTGTGTGAGTCAGATCTGTGTCCAAGACATTCTTTGGCTCTGGTTCATAGCTGAAGACATCAGCACAAAAAAGCAAATCCTATTGTGGCTAGTGGGCATCCTTTGACAGAGAAGGCAGGGTAGAACCAGGCTGGACTCAGAAAACAGGAGCTGCAGCTCCCAGAGTGTGCTTGAGTTGCAAGACACATAGGTTAAAAATCACAAGGTTATCATAGAATCATCATAGAATTGCAGAATCAGTAAGACTGGAAAAGTACTCCAAGATCATCAAGTCCACTAACCCAGCACTGGCAGCTCCATCATTAAACCGTGTCCCTAAACACCACATATACACACCTTTTGAACATTTCCAGGAATGGTGATTCCATTTGGGCTTGGCAAGAATATTAGGCAGCATATTCCTGCTGTTTGCCTTTGATTTCTGAGTCCCCAGACATGTCCCTCTTGCACTTTGAAGATGTGCCCAACCACTGAACGCAAAATCTTCCTCAACCTAAAAGGAAGGCTAAATATGCCAAAGAAACCACCAAGCCCTGTAGACACCTGTAAGGTCTTTAATTTCCCTCTCCCAAAGCTGCCTTAGTTTCTGGCTCTCGTGGCAGAGCTACCTCCCAAATCCTCCCTGTGGAAGAGGAAGAAACCAGCGCCTTCTCCTGAGTTCCTGTTCCAGGGGAATGTGGCAGATCTCAAACCCCCAGGCAGCCACTTCCCAGGCAGGATGGTCACAGACTTGGGATCAAGGCCTCCACCCTGTTGGATCTGAACAGGGAAAGGTGATTATAAGCAGGCAGCGATGACCACAAGAAGGGCCCAGCTCTGCCTGAGGTCCAGCTGGAGGGACATTCTCAGGCATACAATTGCACAGAAATGTCCAGCTGTCCATTATGTGTCTGTCCCCTGGGTGGCACAGTTCTCTGGGAGGAACAATGCAACATTCCTCTTGGAAGCTTCTCTCCTTGGTGGATGTTTTGCCTGTCTCTGGTATGTCAGCATTGCAATCCACAGTTGTCTCTGCTGCCAGACCTTCCTGTGTTTGCCACAGTCTCCCATCAGCTGTGGCCCACACAGCTGGATCTGGAAGATGGGATCACTAGTGGGAAGCTCCGTTTGTCATTCCTGATATCCCGTAGTAGGTGGAGAGCATGGAGTCACGGACCTGCTCCGTCAGCTTGGAAACATCGTCTGGGCCCAGGCCCAGGGTCTCCACTTCTGGCAGGATCTGGATGATCAGCTTTCCTGGAAAAAGTTGAGAAAGGGGGAAAAAAAATATATGAGTGGTATAGAAGAACCAGAGAAGATACAGCCAGAGGGTTGGTGCCAACCAAGGAAATGCCCTCATTCCCACATCAGTGGTGTGGGAGCCCAGCCACATCCCAAATGCACACAGCAAAAACCCAGCCTGGGCTTTTCCTAGCCACAGAGACCACAAGAATCATAAATATGGAAACATAAATATCAACCTCTCCTCCAACACAATGCAATGTTTCATATAGGATGAGTTTTCAGAGTGGAAAGGGTCTGTCTAGATCACGGGCAAAGAGAAGATGTTTAGTACAACTCATCCAAACTGACTGTGCTCTGTCTATGTGTACCAAATTTAGCATGGTCCCTCCTTCCAGAAGAACGCTTTGGGATGAGGGAAATTGTGGCCAAGATCCCCTGGTATGTCAGATTTCTCTGGGGAAGCACCTAAGCGATGCACTGGTGAAAACTAGAACATACTGGGGAGCTGCCATCATGCTCTTCTGTTCTGGCACCAAAAGTCCCCTGTTTTGGCCAATGGGGACAAGACGGTGCCTGCAGAGACGGGAACCTGGGGATCTGGGGAGTGTCTGTGATGTGTTGTAATGTTCTTGCAGGACTTTACATGTGTGCCTGGAATGAGATCCAGCAGTGCCAGCGGCAGAGCTGTGGGAAGGAGGCAGAAAAAGCATAGAGAAGAACTTCACAAAAGAAAAAGGTTTGTCAGCTTGGAGGGGGCTTGGAAGAGTCTGGTCTCGTGGAAGGTGTCCTTACCCATTGTAAGGGGTGGAATGAAATGAGCTTGAAGTCCCTTCCAACACCAACCCTTCTGTGATTCCATGATTCTGTGCTCTCTGTCTGCACCTCTTACACTCAAAGCCAGGCTGGTGGCTCACTTGGTCCTACTGCAAGAGCAGATGGATGACCAGGCTGCACTGAGAATTCAAGTCTCTTGGGAACAGACTTTCAGCAAGCACCAGACATGTTCCATGAATGACAGGTAGAGGATAAACCCAGCAGGTGAAAGATGACTGGCAACAAGCCAATGTTTATCATTTGCACCACTGTCTCTTTCCAGGTGTCTGCCTGCAAGAGAATGACTACACCCAGGCACAACAATGGGAGGAATGAGAATTTCAGGTGCAGATCCTCTCCTTAGGGAACCCCAGGGCTGGCCTGGGAAAGAATGGGAAGTGGCAGAAGTCCATTTTAAGGTCGGAGGCAGGTAAGAGAGAGAAGGAACAGGACAGGTTACTTTTTTCTGTTGGAATTTGTACCATTTTTTCCTGCATTTTCCTTCTGAAGCTCAAGACTTGTGCTATTTTTTTCCCCTAAAATTTTATCATTGTCCAGTAGAAATTTTTGTTACCATAAATGTTTCCCAGCTCTTCATGCACCTGCAGATCCAAGGGCAGCATGGGGGGGTCACGGGCAGGACCCACCCCAGGACTCTGCCACTTCTCCAAGTTCTCTTGGACAAGTACAGGACAAGCAGGGAGAAATCCAAAGGGAGAGGAAAAAGTGATGTCTGAAATGTCCCATTTTTTCCCAAGAAGACAGAAACTGCTATTTTCTGGATGCCATCTCCATATTACACATGGTCCTCTGCCCACCCCCGTCATGGCTCCAAGGACTAAGCTTGCACCACCACCCAGAACATTCTTGCCCCAGGTGATCCTCACCTGGTGTAAATTTCTTCTCCTTCTGGTTGTAGAAGCTGTTGTAGGAAGACAACACTACAGGAATAATGGGGACCTGGAGGGGAGGCAGTCTACAGTGAATATACACATCTCCTTATCCTTCCCCCAAAGTTCAACCCATGTTTCCAGGTGAATCCTGCACCTTGTTGATAATTATCACCATCAGTGTCACAGCAGACACTCGGAGGATTATTCGAATATTTAGATCATTTAACCATGTCCTCACATTGGGTTTTGTATTTTCATCTCTGTATTTAGGCCAACAACTGTGGATTGTCAAATTACCATCTACAGAGGCTAAGTCAGCAGAAACTTCCCTGTGCAGGTCCAGGGCTCCTGTCAAAGTCTCCCCACTTTTATCCCAAGCTGTAACAAACCTTTTCCACTTGCCACAGAACCAGCCCCATCCCATGCCACCTGCAAACCCCCGAGGGCTGCTGGCTGTGTGCTCAATCCAGAGGGAAGCCAGGGACCAGGACCCTGGTTTGCTGGGGGACCACAGCAGGCACTCCAGGGGCAGAAGGAAGGTGGGGCTCACCTGGGCTTTCACAGCCAGCTGGAAGGCCCCACGTTTGAAGGGCAACATGGAGCCACCATGGTTGCGAGTTCCTTCAGGGAAGATCAAGACACGCAACTGCAGGAGGGAGAAGACATCAGGGCAGAAGGAGCTCCAGGTACAACTCTGAGCCACTGCACAGGGATGGTGCCCTGGGGCTCATCTCCATACCTCTAACCTCCATTCATGGGCACAGAACACATTGATGCTCTCACTCTGTTCTGCTCAGTGCCCAGCCCAGAGACAAAGATCTCTTTCCACCCACATCCAGATTCCTGTTTCCCAGTGCTGTTCATGGGACTGCTCCCCACTCACATTGTCCTTGTGCAGGGACTGTGCCACCTCTGTCAGGGTGCCAATGGACTCTTCCCTCCTCTTGCGGTCGATGAAGATGACCCCTGCCAGCCAGCAGGCCAGGCCAAATGTGCCCATGTACAGGATCTCCTTCTTTGCAATGGGCACACAGCGCCTTGGCAATACCTCCATCATCACTGCAAGGGGACAGCAAGCACAGAACAGGTCAGCAGCTGCACTCAGGGTCCCTCTAAATTCTGGGTGACAGCCCTCTGCTCTAGGAGACGCCATGCCTGAAGCTCCATAGAATCCCTGGGGAATTTTGGGGGCCTCCAGACCATCCAGCCAGGATTGGCACTGAAGGAGAGCAGCTGTGAGAGGGCTGTGGTCAGCTGAGAGTCTTGTCCCCATTCCCTTGGAGAGGGTGAAGCTGATGCAGCTTGAAAATATCTCTGATACCCTGGAGATCAGCCCTGTCTTAGGGCTGGCTGGTGCATGGCTCCATAGCAGCCACTCCTGCCCCTCTGCCTGGGGCACCTGGCATTCCATAGAACCCATCCCTACAAACACCTGGGGCCAGGAGCAGCAGGCAGGACCACCGCATACCCATGATGTCCAGGGAGGTCTGGTGATTCAGCACCAGGACAAAAGGTTTCTTAGTCCTCAGGTTTTCCTTGCCCTTCACCACTATCTGAATGCCAAAGATGTATTTGAGTGGCACGGTCAATATGCGCAAAAACCTGGAAAAGAGGAGTGGAAATTAGACAAAGAGATGCTGAAATCTGGGACCAAGCACTGCATCCAAACCAGCCCATCTCACACACTGCTTCTGCCAGCTTCCCACAGACACAGCTTTGACCATGACTTGGAGAAGAACAGTTAGTGTCCCTCTGCAGACAATTATTTAATTATGGAAGACAAATACACCTCGCAGGTTTCTGTCAAGCCCTACATGACCAATGACCCAGCAACTACAGCTCCAGAAGTTCCACAGATTGACCAAATATTAGATAATATCCAGATTCACAACACACCTTTGTGCAATAAACCTGTTCCTAACTCTGCTGGCTGTGGAAAGAGGGGTTTGCCTCTAGGTGACATTAGGCTGCAATGCTGGGAGCACTATTTGAAGAGATATTGGTAAAATAGCATCTAAAAAAACCCCCCAAACCCAAAACCAACCAAACAAACAAAAAGTCAAGAGGTGAAGAAAATTTCTCAAAGCAAAAGGCTGATGCTCAGTTAGAAGACATGAATTCCCACTGAAGCATAAAATGGAATAGTAAATCCTGCTTCTGCAGCACTTCAAGCCACCATCACTGATCACTCCTGGACACCCCATGCAGGCTCCAGGTGAGTCTACAGCTTGGAGAATCTGAATGGAATCTGGAGAGACAGGATGGGCAGCAGTGGGATGGGCTGGGGGACTGCCAGACCTGGGACAGCTGATGGAGACACCAGTGCACCTTGGTGATGTCTCAGATGTGCACTGGCTCAGAGAATGGAAAGAGCACCTGGAGTGGCTTTCTCAACACAACTTAGAAATTGAGTGCTCAGCCGTGGGGAGGAGGAAAATACAGCTCCAAAGACCAGATGAAAGAGCTCTAATAAAAATAGCAATATGCATTACATCCAGGTTGTTGGCATTACCTGCTTTGGCAAATCTATGTCACCTTTTGCATCCTTTCTTTCCATAATTTTCTATTCTTTTTATCCACCCCAAACCAGTATTAAAACCCACACCCCTCTCCGAATTACAGGGTCTGTCATCTCCCCACACCAATATACAACCTATCCCTCCCCATCAGAGCACACCCCCAGGACCCTCCAAATCAAAGCAGTAGGTAGAGGGGACTCTACCACTGCTCAGAGCAGAAACAGCTACAGACAACTTACACCATGTTCTCCACGTTACGTCCACGAGGAATACTAAGGATGGCAACCCCAATGCTTATGGTGAAGAGCCACAGCTTATAGAAGGTCATCTTGCAGAAGAATCTGAATGCAGGTTTCACCTGGTAGAGGACTAGAAAGGCGATGAACAGGCAGGTAAAGGGGTAGTGGAGGAAGACAAGCTCCATCCTTCCAGCCCCGATTGTGTTGAGCAGAGCAGTGAACGAGTCACGAGCTGCTGGTGATGTAGAGCAAAGGTGAGGCTCCCTCCATCAGCTTCGTGTGGGTGGTGCAGAGCTGGAAGGAGGTTTGGGAGTGGGGCTTCAGCCAGGCTGTGCTCCCTGCTGGGAGCTGCACTCCTTGGTTTAGCAAGGGCAGTGTGAGAGCTCCAGGAGGGCTGATCCTCCCACCTTGTCCCCAGTCCAGAGCACTGAGAGCCACGTCCAGTCCTTCCTTGGGCACCTCCAGGGATGGGGGCTCCACCACTGCCCTGGGCAGCCCCTTCCAGTGTCTGACCACTCTTTCCATGGGGTCATTCCTGCTGATGTCCAACCTGAACCTCCCCTGGTGCAACTTGAGGTCGTTCCCTCTCATCCTGTCCCTGTTCCCTGGGAGCAGAGCCCAAATTCCCCTTGGCTGCCCCCTCCTGTCAGGGAGGTGTGGAGAGTAAGGAGGTCTTAGATTCTAACAGCCAGTAAGTGACTCTGATGAGTATGGAGAAAGCCAAGGACATTCCCAATGGACACCATGGACAGAGAGTCAGCTCAGATCTGACACAACGTGCTGGTTCCAAACCCACAGATACCAAAATCCACAGCTATAATTTTCTCCTGTCACAAGGATTCCCAGCACCTGGATCCATCCTGCTCCTATTTCAAAAGCACTCAGCTCTTGCCTAACCTGCCAGGTGTTTTCAGAACCTGCAGCTCTAATGAAGATCCCAATCTCCAGAACAAGTGTATCCATGCCCAGCTGACACCCTTTTGCCCCTGGGTCTGTGCACCCTTTCCGGAACCTGGCTCAATTTAAGTGAATCTGAGACAGGGAGAGGAGGGACCTGCTCACACCGTGAGCTTTTGTACTCAGCTTTAGTGACCCTCCTGCTCCCCAGATCTGCTCTCCTCAGAGAGGGGAGGCAGGGAAAGTGATCCAATGTGGTGGGAAAAGGCCAAGAAAATTGTCTTGTTCACCAAATGAAGACTCAGGAGAGGATGGACTGTTGTCAGCACAGCAATGTGTGAGACAGAGGGGATGGTGAAGCTGAAGACCACAAGTGACTTCCAAATTCTAAGCAACAATTCCAGAACAAAATATGAGGACTGGATTTTGAACTGGGAGTGATTCCCACTGGAAATTGCTGGCATAAATATCTCCTCTGGAACAGACTGGAACAAGGAGAGAGGCAGACACCAATCTCTTCTCTCTGGTAACAAGGGACAGGACCCAGGGAACAGCTGGAGCTGTGTCAGGGAGGTTTAAGTTGGATGTCAGGGAAAGGTTCTTCCCCCAGAGGGTGCTGGGCACTGCCCAGGCTCCCCAGGGAATGGGCACGGCCCCGAGGCTGCCAGAGCTCCAGGGGCTCCCAGGGATGCCCAGAGTGGGATTGTTGGGGTGTCTGTGCAGGGCCAGCAGTTGTACTTTCCTACTCTGGATATTCCATGTTTCTATGATAAGTTATCAGAGGGCAAAGTGTTGGGTCTGGCCAAGGACAGCATCAGTCAGAAGCCTCCAAAGCGTCAACAGGTCAAAAGGGAATTCATCTCTTACTCCTCCCTTGGAGGCAGTAACATTGATACTAAAAACTTCAGAGGGATTCCAGGGTAAATATATTAGAGAAAGGTCATCAAGAGTGAGGAAACTGTCTATGATGCCCTGACTGCAGCTCCACTATGAATCTATTTAACCCTCAGTTTTACAAGGCACAGATTGGCTTCAGAGACCAATTAATGAGCAAAGACATGGCTGGAAATGCTTATAATGACAGGAAAAGAGGTTTTACAAGACAGGGTGTTCTGGTTCATGAAGATTTCTGTGGTATCCAGACAGCCCTGACAGAAAAGAATGCAACAGCCTAGAACAGCCTGTAGTGAATGGCTGTCCCAGAGGGGCTGAGCAGACACGGGGCAATGTCACCATTAGACACCCAGGAATGGAAAACCAGAGCTGGAGAGGCTGGGACACCCCAGTCAATACCTCCCACCCACCAGTGCTGACTTTCATAGTTCTGTAGCACACAGGATTTGGGGTCAGAGGCCTCAGCAAGAAATACCTGCTTCCATGAACAGCACGTAGCTTCTGGAACTGCCTTTTCCCAATATTCCCACAGAAAACCTTACCACCATCCTCCACTCACCTGTGGTTGCTGCACCTTTTACAAAATGGAAAGAACATCTTGGCCTCAGCCCAAAACTGTAATTTATTAAGCAATAACAGGAATAGAGCAGGCTGCAGAGGGAGGAGAAAGTGGGTTTGATCCCTTTCAGGAAAAGGGAAAAAGCTGGATTGAAACCAGAATAGTTTTTACTTTCTTGTATATTCAGATTGTTCTTATCTTTGCCAGGCCACATCCCACCAGCTCTACAGCCCAGTGCTGAGTCACTCTGGCTCATGCCAGGCTTCAGGAATAACTTGTCACAGATTTCTCTCACATCAGTGGATGTTTTGGGCATCTTGGACTGTGGGAAATAATGGTGAGAAAATTCACTTCCATGTGGCAAACTTCTTCCTTCCATATTGGAGCAAAACCTGACACAGGGCATTTTAGGACAGTGTGTTTGAGGTGCAGGACATCTATTTCTCCTTCTCTCAGAGGCATCCTGCCATTAGTACAATTTCTATGGAATTTGAAGGATTTATTTCTTTCAAACAAAAAAATTGGAGAACAAAAATCAACTGTCATTCCAATTCTCTGGATCATTCTGTGGGGGCTGAAAACTTTAAAAGGAAGGTCCAAAAGGTGTGTTTGACAGTAAATCTTGGTGAAGCATTGTGTGGTTCTATGGCCTAAGCCAGCAGCTGGTGTGATTTGGGATCAGCCTCTGGACTACTCATTTCACTTGGCTGTGATTTCACAGATCTGGGACATCTCTTCATGAAGTTCTTTCACTCCTGGGCTCCATCCCACTGTAAAGGCTTCGTGCAAATCAAGCTGAGCAAATGACAGAATCGTGCCCAAACATTGCAGGCAGTAAAAGCATAAACACAATAAAAATTAATAATCCACCTCAGCAGCTTCCCATGTCTGGACGTCTGGGAAATCCTCAATGTTCAGCATTTAAAGTCACCAGAATCTTTTTCTAGAGGAGATAAAAAGCATTGTGTTAAGAGAAAAGAACCTGCCATAGCTCTCTGATACCTTGTGTGATTTGCTTCAACAGGTTAAGCTGGAAAAGAGGGATCAAAAACTGATATTATGAGAGTGTAGCAGGACCTGACTGTCAGGAAAGGGAGGAAAGTTAGGAAAAGGCACTGGAACAGCCTGCCCTTCCCTGGGGAGAAACACTCTTCCCTACATCTACTTCCCACGGATTTCAGGGAGAATTTTGGAAGTAATTAGACCTCAAGAATGTTACAAATCCTGGGGGCAGCTGAGAGAAATAGTGTAAATATAGGCAACAACTGTACAAGCAGAGACCAAAACCAGAAACCCTTCAATCGAGTGGGAATTAATTTTCAAATGTTGAGTTGCTTTTGGCCTTACAAGGATGTGCTGACAAACAGCATCTCAACAGACAGACAGACAGACAGAGCAGCCTTCCCAGTCTAGGCATTGTTTCCCATGCAGGAAACCCTGGCATCAACAGTGAAGAGCTAAATGGAAAGTCTGTTAACCAAAAAAAGACCCCAGAATTCCAGAAAGGTTTAGGCAGGAGGGGACCCCAGAGGGTCCCTGGTGCCACCTCCCTGCTCAGGCAGGGCCATCCCAGAGCACAGGGCACAGGGCTGTGTCCAGAGGGCTCTGGAATATCCCCGCTGAGGGAGACTCCAGCCCCTCCCTGGGCAGCCTGTTCGGGGCTGGGCACTGCCCAGGGCAGAAGTTCTGCCTCCTGTGCAGGGGGAATTGCTGGGCTCAGCCCCTGCCCGTCCCTCTGGTGCCACTGCTGGGCCCTGGAGCAGTTTTAAACCCAGGGTCTGGCTTCCTCAGGGTTCTGCAGGCAGGACCTGCTGCTGTTTGCAGAGCATACCTTGCTCTTCGGTGCTAGTTGATTTCCAGGGTCTGAGGTCCAGCTTTGGGATCTGACTGCAGCTCACAAAGTCACGGGGGTATCTGTTGGCCTGGAAGATATTCCTTGATACTTTGGTGATGTGGGTGTTATCACATATAATTCGTGACAAGGAGATTTTGGCCAGTGAACAGCGCTGGCGGGGAGTGAAAACCCCAGGGTTCTGCCACCAAAACCTGCAGGAGAAAGAAGACACAACAGATTTTTGCCTTCTGCCTCCTTCACATTTATGACTCCCACAATATTAATTTCCATTAACACTGATTTCCTTTGCCAAGAACAAATTTGAATTTCTGTTATTTAAATCAAGAACCCTGATTCACCAGTTGGATAATTATCTTGCTTTTCTTTTGGGCATGGATATGAAACAAAGCTGCAATTGAATTAATTGCCCTCAGATGAGGCACAGGCACCCTCTTTCAAATAGGAAAGGCTGCACAGACTGTGCACAGGCTGTGGTTACAACCACATGATTGGCCTGTTGGAACAAGCCCTACAATTACTCAATTTTTTAGAAAAGGGTTCATTTCCTGCCGTAAGAACAGGATTTCTAGACCTGCAACAGACTGTTTGCCTCTAAGCTCCCCATCTTAAGGAGCTCATCCTAAGTCTTTTTCAGCAGAACCATTTCCCAGAAACAGGGGTTGTGATCTCATTTTCAGGCAACATTGCTGGCAAATACAAGCATCTTGCTTCAGAAATCCAGCTTAAAATGGGGAACGTAACTCACTGCTATACCTGAAGCCCTGAGCAACCTCAAGGAGAAGTAGGATGAACTCAGGTGTGCTGAAACCTCAGCTGAAGTGATTTTGGCTGACAAGAACACCCCAACCTACCACATCCACTACAAGCAAAGCCCAAACCCTGCCATATGTCAGAGCAGAGAGTTCCAGTTCAGAACTGGGGTGGGAAGAAGAAATAATGAGGCATCACTTGCCTGGGAAGGGATTTCAGCCCAGGATCTCAACCATCAGACAGGGAATAAGAACATTACTACAAGGAGAACGAAACTTTTGGAGGAGTACTGAAAAAAAAAGCAACTAACACCTAGAGTAATTTTCAGATCTGCATGAAGAAATCTGCATAAACTCCAGCCTTCCTGTACTTCGGGTTGGGATACCCAGCTCCCTCTCACCTGTCCCCATCACGAATGTTCCTGAACTGGGTGCCAATGAGACAGGCCATGAGAGGCCCCACTCGGCCTCCTTTCACAAAGGGCTCTGCAAGGGCCCCAATCCAGATGTCGATGTTCTTCGGTGTCCCATAGAGCTTCAGGAACTTCCTTGCCAGGTTCTGGTTCCTCAACACTCGACCAAGTGACTTCACTCCAGAGGGCTGTGAGAGCCCACAGAATTTCCTCCAGGAGTTGTAACCTGCAAGCAGTTGGATGTCAGAGCAGATAGAGCACTAATGTGCTACTCCCTCCTGGAAAGATTTGTCCCTCTCCTTCCCAAAGCTGGGACACTGGTAGGGTCCCAAAATGTTTAAAACATTTTTCTATATTTCTGTTAATTCTACTGGCTTCCCACTCCTCCAGAGCCAGTTCTTCCTGCTTGGCCTTTCAATGCTGTTTTGGGAGAGCCCTGTCTTTGCAGGTGGGAGCTGTTCCACCACCTCCCAGCAACGTTCTGCTCCATTCAGCAGGGATGTGACTGATGTGGCCTTCACTAAAAGTGAATCTGGACAAGATGTTGATGGCCCCTCTCTCTGTGCAACAGGAGAATGACCAAGTGCTTCCCCACAGCTGGACCCTGTCCAGCCATTGGGACAAGCCACCCACTCCACACAGCCCAAGTTACTTCAACCACCAGACTTTGCCAGCTGGACTAATTTTTCTGGACTGCAAACAGCCGAAAATCCACTGGGCCACAAGTGGTGCATAATTCTGCACCTTGGTGAAGGAGATGAGATGATGCTGCAGCAAACACCTCTGCTGTGAGCACGGTGTCATGGAATCATGGATTGATTTGGGTTGGAAGGAATAATGAAGCTCATCTCATCCCACCCCTGCCATGGGCAGGGACGACTTCCACTGTCCCAGGCTACTCAAAACCCCCTCCAGCCTGGCCTAGTTTCAAATAGGAGCTCTGTTGCAACTCTCAGGATGTTGCTGACACAGCAGCTCTGGGCACTTATATCAGCCTAATGACACTGTTGGGCAAGGACCCACCCAGGAGCCAAGCTCTGAAGCGCCATCAACAATCTATTTCTCAAGACCATCTTGCAATGCCATTACACTGGTTTTGCACCTTGCAGAGCCCTGAGAGTGGTTCTGACATGCTTGATGTTTTTTTCCTGGGAAAAGGTTTGGGAAAGAGCATCATAGAATTACTGAATATCCTACGTTGGAAGAGACACGTAAGGATCACTGAACCCAACTCCTGAGGAATTCCAGCCAAGTGTGGGCTGGAGAATTTTCTCAATGTTTAATCACAAAAGTGCCTGGTTTCCACTTGTTTTCCTTTGCAAGCTCTGCTCCCACAGCTGACTTACCTGGAAGGCCGTGATCTCGGCTGCGCTGCATGTTGAGTGCAGCCAAATCAAACCCAATCCTCTCCACCTGCTCAAAGAGCCGGTCCCGGAGCTCGCCCACCACCATCTGCTGCTGTGTCATCAGCTTGGCCTGGCTGGCCATCAGGTTCCGGAGATAGGGATCAATCCCACCTGCAGAGGTGGCCCAGGGAAACTGGGATCAATCCCACCTGAAGCAGGTGGGATCAATCAGGGAAACTGGGATCAATCCCACCTGCACAGGTGGCACAGGGACACTGGAGTCAACCCCACCTGAAGCAGGGATGTGTGAGCACCACAGGCAGGCCAGTGTGTGCAGTCCCAGAGTGATGAGCACAGCTTACATTTAATTATAAGCTTCTACTACATGAGAATCAATTTCCTTGTGCTTAAAGAATTAAGAAGAAAAGACTTTGAATAATGTTCTTGAAGGCCACAGCAGTGAAGCCATCAGACCATTTTGGAACATGATGGGCTGCCCTTGTCTAACAGCTCTGTTAGGAAAACTCTGGCTAGTAGTAAATGCCATTTAATACATTTAATGCAAAATGCTTTTAAATTTGGCTGAAGCAGGAGATCATCCAGAGAGGGCAGAAAAGGATGACTGAAATAAATCCACACTGCAGAGCCGCAAAGAAAGGATTTACCTTCTTGAATGATCCTCCAGACAGCAAAGAAGGAGGTTCTGAGTTGAATTTCAGGAGTTATGGGTCTGTAATATTCATCTAGGCGGCCAACCGTTGGGGGTATTGAGGCGTGAGCAAAGCGAAAAGCCAAGGTGAATACATTGGAAATCCGAGGATCCACAGACTCTTTGTAGCCCCGGTAGCGAGGGATGAGCCTCTGGAACCTGCATCCCAACAGGAGAGGCAGGTAGTCCCTGTAGGTTATGATCTAGGGGGAAAAAAGGGAGGGGTGAACTGTTGAAGTCTTGGCCATCACTTTCTGTGGAAGCAAAGTTGTTTTTCATGTTCTCTCTGCCACAACAGCAGCTCTGGCAGGTCAGAGCAGCATAATAATAGGTTGGACTCTGTGATCTCAGAGGTCTTTTCCAACCTAATTGGTTCTGTGATTCTGTGAAGATAAAAGCCTGCCAAATCCTCCCAAACATTGCCTCCTTGCCACTGTTCTGATCAGGCAGGCAGAACTGCTCCTTGCGTGCCTCAGATGGCAAAGATAACATGGGCAGATAACGGGGTAACACCACCCACGAGCAGGTCCCTGAGTCCTCCCACAGCAGAGATTTCCAATCCTCCTCATATCTCTCTGGGATATTGAGGAGGCAGCACAATATAATTAAAAACAAACAAACAAACAAGCCCAACCAAGCAAACAAAAAAAACCAGACCAAATTCTGTGTCGGTAGGAGAAAATGGATTAATTGTCTGAATACTGCATGAAAATGCAACCAGTGATGTAAACACTATGATGGAGATGATGCTTTTTAGGACAATCCTTTGAGTATTTGCCTTGCCCAACATGGTTTTTTCAACACTACAACAATATTTAAATTGACAGCATAAAAGCATAAACATTTTGATATTCCTGCTTTTTATTTTTTGTTAAACCAGCTCAGAAGACAGGCTTCAAAGGAGGTGCAGTGCCTTTGGAAACCCCCATGTCCCTTTCTTTCACAGGATCCAGCCTTTCCTGCCAGCTGTAAAACCTCATCTGGCTTTGAGGCCATTCCTGCTCCAAACTGGAGGCTGGACAAGAGCCCTTGGGAAGTCCCTCCCAACACAGAGGTGTTTGTGTGACCCCAGGATCCCACTAAGGGTCATGTCTGGGGTGCAGCCCAGTCCTAAGGAGACACCATGACTGTCTGCACACCCCACCACATGGGGCTTCTTCTTAGAATCCCAGAATGGTTTAGGTCAGAAGGAACCTTCAGGATCATTTCATTCCAACCCCCTGCCATAGGCAGGGAATCATTGAGAGGAGAGGATTCACAACCCAAGGAGTTTTAATCTAAATTTAAAGTACCATCTTCATCAGGTACAAAACACCAGTTAGAAAAGCTTTTCCTCTGGCTTTACTGCCTGTTCCCCAAACAAAAATATGCCATTAAAAACTGCATCAAGCACTTTGTAAATTTAACAAAGCAAAACAAAGTAAGTAGAGGGACATCAAAGATTCAGGGGGACTCCTCTGTGCTTGTCATTTCAGGTATCTCTATGTGATTTTGCTTTGGTCAAAAGGGGCTGGTGGAAAGAATTTCATCCCAAAATCCTGCACCCTTTGGCCACCCCGTACAAGCACAGCCCAAAAGGTGAACCCTCTGAGACTGCAGGCAGAGCTAGGGCAGGTGGGGAGGTGGCTGGTACCTGTATCATGGCTCCCAGGATCTTTCGTGCCTCCTGGTAGAGCCTCTCATCATTCCAGTGGGGATTGAGGCTCCTCAGCTTTCCAGCCAGGCGGTTGTGCTCCCGCAGGAAGAGCGTGTGCATGCAGGCCAGCTCCAGCATCTCACTGGCACGGGTGTCACCTGCCAGGGGCACACAGCTCACTGCAGAGGGGCTGGCACATCGGGGAGCACACACAGAGGGAGGTCTGGGTGTTTGCCTTGTGAAGAAAATGGGCAAGAAACACAGAGGAGGAGAGGGAAAACAAGGATTGGACAGCACCAGGGAAAAGCTGAATTTCTGCTGAGGCAACAAAAGCCAGGTCCCATCCTGGCTGTGCTGAGAATCACAGAGAGGTGGGGAAGGTCTCAGTGAAGGGCTGGGAGCATTAACTTGAAAAGTGGAATACAAGTAGGTGTTCTCCAGGCCCCCACAGCAGAGACATTTGGTCTCACAGCTCGAGAGCAAAATGAAAATGGGCAGAGGGAAGTCAAGATGGCCAAGGGAGCCCCAAAAGTCAGAAAGTCTCCTTCAAACCAGCTGAAACTGTGGCCAAAGCAAGGTGACAGTCACAAACAGGCTCTCTGGGGAGTAAAAGGAAAAGAAAAAGAGTCAACTTGGAGGAATCAATTGCAAACAGCATCACAATGAAATATCAAATCCTTCCTCATCTGGGGCAGGAAACGCAAGAGCAAGCAGGTGATGAGAGTATAGACAAGCACTCAGAGAAAAGTAAATATGTCATATTTAGCACCCTTGTCCCACAGTAAATAGAGGGATTTGCTTCTGCACTTGGCACAGAGCCCTTTTCATCCACTCTCAAAGGCTGCCTGTGAGGGACTGCGGAAGGAGGAACAAAAGCAGCACTGTGAGGTTTCCATGAGCAGGATGCATCCAGCCAGAGCTTCCAACAGAGCTCTGGGAGGAAACACTGAGCCCTGGGAGGCAACTGCACATGTAAAACTCCCCCAGTTCTCAGGTGCCAGAAAAGTCACAAACAAGATACTGAATTTTCCAAGGCACTTCCGAAGCAGCCTGAACTGATGGCTATAAAAGAATTGATGGTTCTGTTCTAGCTGTGGAACAGGAACTGCTCCTTGCTCAGAGTCTGCAGGGGCCAGAAGCCCCTCCTGGGAAGCTTCTGATACTCCTGCCTGCTCTGCTTCTCACTGGGCATCTGCCTTTGGCCACAGGTCCTGCATGGTCCTCACCAAGGAGAGGCCTGCACGGAACTGGGGGAGCAGGTGAACACATGGAACAACTCGTGGGACAGGCCAAATACAGACCAGCCACTGTCTCCAGGCCAGGCTGCCATTGCTGTGCCTGCTCGGCTCCATTTTTGCACTGGTTCCTCGGTCACTCTGGGCCCTACACCAGAGCTACTGAGCAGGGATGGGACACCTTCTCTCCAGGTTTATCCTCACAAAGAAGACTTGGAGACGGTGAAGTCCTTCCTCCTACCTAGCACAGCCTGTCTCAGTCTTTCATGCTTTGCTCCATTCCATTTTCTACTTAAATAAGAAAAACAAACAACTCAAGAAGCTGGAGCTGGTGGAATTGTCTGCCCCAGATCCCAGGTTCAGGGCACCAGCACCCAACTCACCTGCAAGGAAACAGGGGATCCGCGCTGCCCCGCTGGCCTTGAGGCAGGGCTCCTTCCTCATGGGCCCGAAAGGCATGTAGGGCCTGCCCCTGTCCGTGAAGTTGCGATTCACAGCCAGGAGGCCCCGCCGGCTGCCCCGGTCCCGCAGGCGCTGGGCCACGGCCACCTCGCTGCCGTACACCACGCTGCCATCCAGGAAGGAGGTCAGGGCATTAATCTGCTCCCTCACCGCCCTGCCCCGCGTGCAGGCGGCCGCCGAGCGGAAGAAAGGAAGGCAATCCCTCCTGTTGCTGATGCGGGGGTCGTTGGGGGGGATCTGCAAATGGAGAAAAGGAAAAGTCATGGCTGGCTCAGGAGACGGAGCCAGGCAGGAGCCCTCTCTCAGGGCATGTGTCCAGCATAAACCTTGAGGTGAAGGGTCAGACGGACACCAGAGATGCTGCTTTAGGAGCCCAAGTCCCAAGCAGCCTGGAGACATCTAGGTTTCCCTAAAGTTCTATGGATTCCTAAAGGTTTTCCCCTGAAAATAAATATGTTGGATTGAATCTTTAAGGCTCAGTTTTCTTACCTCCAAATCTACAGTGTAGGCCTTGAGAGGAATTAGGGGCATGTGTGGGAGCCAGAGCTGCAGCAAAAAAGGCAGGAGAGGCAGGGCTGCAGGAGGAACATGGACATGATTTGGAGAAAAGGAGGCTCAGGCCTCAGAAAAGGTGAGGATCAGGCACATGGTGGACTGGATGATCCTGGACGGCTTTTCCAACCCCAGTGATTCTGTGATCTACTGGAGCAGGGACCCCAATGTGACTCCTGCTAATGCTGCAGGCACTGCTGGGAGATCTCAGCACTCCCTTGTCCCTGCAAAGAGCACTAAATCCCATGGATTTTCTGGAGTGTTGACACTCCCCAGTGCCTGTCTGTGACATTTCCTGTTTTCCGGGCATCACCTGTGCTACCTTTGCACTAGAGTTCTGAAGAAAAAACACATTGCTGAGGGAGACAGGCAAATGCCTGGAAACCTGGGAAAGGCTGTGCCTGTGTCTGAACCCAAGGACAGCCCCTGGAACAGAGCACTGCCACAAAACAGAGTGCTCTGACCTCCTTGGCCTGTTCTGGGAGGATGTTGCTCCACGGTCAAAGACTGGGAGAGCCACCAACATCTTCTGGTTGGAAGGCAGATGCCCTCTCCCTTCCTCCCCTGGAAGAAGGAGGCTGTGGGTACCTGGATGGGAAAGCAGGGAGGCTTCTTGGCACAGCTGGTGTCACAGTCTGTCTCGCCACCAAAGGGGACTCTGGCAGGGGTTTCTGGGCTGAAATCCAGGTCGTGGTCAATAAACTGGCCCCACTGCATGAACATGAGGGATCTCTGCTGGTCCATCCGCAGCTGCTCCGGGGGGAAGCTGACAATCTCGTTGGACACTTGTCGGACCTGCAGGGATGGGAGCAGAACACAGTGGTGGGAAATGATGTGTGTGAGTGGGGGCACCCAGCTGTGGGGTCATCAGCAAAAATTCCCAAGGCCCTTCCTGTGTTTTGCAGACAAAAATCGCAAATCTGTCCGTGCAGAAAGATGCCACCATCACCCAGTGCCCTTTGCTGAACACTGCACTGCTCTGGCTCTGGGCAGGGTTCTGAGCCTCCAGGCCAAGGCTGGCCCTTGATGGGCTTAGGGAAACAGCTAAGCAAGCCTGGGAAAGGCAGACAAATCAAATTTTAAATGACCTTTTTTTTTTTTTTTAATAGAAGTGTAGAAAAAATAGCCCCAGGGAATTTCTGAAAGTTATCTCGAAGTCCTCCTCCCTTCTCACCCCTCCCCCAGCCATCATAGTTCCCCCACCTTCATGTATTACTGCAGAAAAGTGGGCACTGTGCTGTGGAGGAGGGTTAGGAAGTACAACAAATCAGTAACACAATCCCAGCTCCTCATCAGAGTTGTTGATGCACCAAGCTCAAGTGACCAGAGGCCACCTCATAGTGCCCTGCTCATATCCAGGTGCCACAAGAGCCACAACCCCTGCACTTCACCCACCCAGGGACCCCCCCACATAGCATTTCTGGCCATACATTTTTTGTTCTGGGGATTCCCTGGCTCACTTTATCCTCTGGCATAATAACTGCTTTTCAAGAAACAATAACTGCCACAAACCAAATCAAAAAAGGTAAGTAAAATAATTTGGCTTAAATGCACTCAATTTAAAAGAACATATTGTGTAATTCTGTATTTCCCCTGTGATTCTGCAGCAATCAGATTAATTTTCCTTTGCTTTTCCTGAAGGCATGGGACTTAGCATTCTTAATAGATCCCCCTGGATATTCTCAGACCATCACCCTGAAGCTGGTGAATTTGAGCTCCTCCACAGCTGATCCCCAACTCCAGCTGGTGGATGAGCCCTTTGATGCCTGTGGCCTGTCCAAGAAGTGACAATCCCTAGGCCTGACACTTTATTCTGAGACTGTTACAAACTTTACCAGTGGAAGAGGGAATCCAGAGAAACGTCTCCCTTCTGTCCACCCACGGGGCACAGACACTCCATCCTCATATTCTGCTGGCAGCCACCTGGCCAGGGCTCTGTTGGAGGCTCCTAGGGATGGGTTCCTCCTGTCAGAGATCATGGAAAAACAGAAAACAGTTGGAGCCAAGAGCTTGTGGAGAGATATGGACCTTGGAAGGGGCCCATGCTGTGGTTGGGGAACTGCTGCAGTGGGTTTGGTGCTATTAGTAAACCTCAGGATTAATAACAAGAACAACAATAATCATAGAATTGTTTAGGTTGGAAAAGACCTTTAATAATCCACCAACCCTCAGCTTCTCCCAGGCAAGGACTCAGGTGACCTCTGATGTCATCCAGCCTGAAGAAGGGCCCTCAACCTCAACTGTGGCTGGAAATCGGAGTTGGAAGCTGAACACCAGGGAAAAGGGGAAGAGCCTTGGAATGGAATTACCAATGGTCTCGAATGGCATTTGGGGGATTTGGACTGTGCTGGGTGATTTTTTGAAGGTCATTACTGAAGATGTCCCTGCCTATGGCAGGGGGTTGGACTAGATGACCTTTAAATTTTCCAAAATCGCTTCCAACACAAGCCATTCTGTGACTCTATGACTGCAGTTTGGTTGGACCATGAAAACCTTAATTAGAGTGCTAACACACTTACCTTGGAGTGCATGTCCAAAGTGTGGTCTGTGCTGGCCTCTCACACTCAGGGGGTTTAGCACTGCCCAGGGCAGTGGAGAGACAGAGCCCAGCTGAGCCCACCTTCCCCAGGGCCTCTGGTGTGGATCAGGTGCAGTGGACTTGTCCTTACCCCAGAGTCCACATCCCCTCTGAAGTGGAAGGAGGCAGGAAGGTCTCTCCTTAGTTCTTACAACAACCCTCTGAAGGCTGAAGCCTCCTGGGGCAGGAAGAGCAGGCTGAGCTCTTTCCTCTGCCCCTGCTGCTCCCAGGAGCTTCCCAGCTCTATTTTTACAGGGAACGTTTCTGAGCTGTCCCTATAAAGCACCCTGTGCTCAGCAGCTTCCCACATCTCCCCTATTCCCCGCTGCAGCCACGGGAGGTGCAGGATGTGCTCTCCCAGTCCAAATGCCCAATTTCCATCCATACACAGCGTGGGGCAGGGGGATGGCTAGATCGTGCCCAGTATGGATTTAGGGCAGGAAACCCTTGGAGACCCTGCTAAAGGGCAGGGCCAGACAAAGAGTCTGTCCCCAACACAGAGCTCCTCCTGTTTTGGCAAAGAGCTGGTTCAGGTACAACACCAGGAACCTTCCAAACAGGACTGGAATTAACAGCTCCACAGGAAACACTGTGGGGTGTGAAACCCTAAAACAAGGTCCCTGTATGGATCATCCCCAGGGAAGTGGGGCTGGTTCTACTTATGGAGGATGCATCCATCCACAGAATCATTTAGGTTAACCTTATCACCAGGCCAGATCACTGAGTGCCACATCCAGTCCTTCCTTGGCCACCTCCAGGAATGGGGACTCCACCAGCCCCCTGGGCAGTTCCCATGCCTGACCACCCTTTCCAGGAAAAAATTCCTCCTGATGTCCAACCTGAGCCTCCCCTGGTGCAACCTGAGGCCATTTCCCCTTGTCCTGTCCCATCCATCCATCCATCCTCCTGCTGAGCTCCTCACCTGTTGTTGCACTCGCCAGTGATGGTTCTGTAGCCAGAAGATGTACAATTTGTTTTCTTATCCTGCTGGTCACATCCAGTGGCCTTAAAAATCATCTCCACCTGAGCTGGAGTCAGCAAGTCTGGCAGGGAACAAGGGAGAAAAAACATTCAGGAACACACTCACCCTGCTGGGTTTGCTCAGGAAAAGTCTGACTCCATAGGGAAGATGCTCCTTCTTGGCTCTGACTGCTCTCACTCCATGTCCCGTCCCTTGGAGGTTTCCTGGTCACTGCTGCCACCAACAGTCTGGGTGACAACATGGTTTGAAAAGCCACTGGGAAGGCAGGTGGGTGAGAGGTGGCAGCCAGGTGGCCCTTGCAGGGCTCTGAAGTGGGGCTGGAGCATCAGTCCTGGATGGAGAGGCTGGGGTTGAGCACAGCCAGTTCTGCCATCATCTTCTAACTCATACTATCCTGGGGCAAAGCCAGAGCACCTCATGATGTGTCTTGTCCTGCCAGAGCTTTACTGTAATGTTGGGAAAGTGTTTGAGGCCAGGTTGGACGGGGTTTGGAGCAACCTGGGACAGTGGAAGGTGTCCCTGCCCATGGCAGGGGGTGGGACTGGGTGGGCTTTAAGGTCCCTTCCCACCCAAACCATTCCATGACCCCTTGAGTTTGTATTTATTTGGCAGGAGTCCTCCCTGTGTGTGCCTGAGCTGTTCCTCCCACTGGCCCTAATTTGCTCCCTTCTCTCTGCAGTATGGCCTGGCCTGACCCCATCTCACAGAGGATGTTGCTCCTCTAGACAGACAGCGAAATGTCCTCTCACGTCTCCATTCTGTATTTGGACAGTGCCATGTCCATGCAGTGACTGCAGGGCTGGCTGAGGTCTGGCTGAAGAGCTGCTTTCCTCGGGGCCCAGCTGCTGGGAGTCACCTCTGCGTTTGCTCAGAGCACTGCAACATCTACCAAAGCCTTTCCAAGCTTTGGCCCACTGGAACATGAACCTCAATACAGCAGAAGGAACCAGGGAAGTGCACAAAACACTTTCATTAACTGGAAAACCCCAAATAATATTTAAGGTGGGAAAAAATCACAGAAAAATAACTCAGCTTTGCCTCACTGCAGCCACATGGGAGAGATTTGTCATAGCCCATCACAACCCCCTCTTCTTCCCTCCACCCAAGCCTGACCAAGCTGTGTCTCCCTCCTCTGCCTTCTTCCCAGCAAAAGGGGATCCCCACCTGTGACGTTGAAGTCCCCCCTCACAGCCCATCTCAGCCTCTCCTTGAGCAGGCTCAGGGTGGTCTGCAGATAATCTGCTGCCCGCACGGCCACTCGTGTCCCCTCCACCGGCTGCTTGAAAAATCTCAGGAGCTCTGCTGGGGTCAAGGCATTGTTCTGCAGGTTCTCCTTTATGCTGCAAGGCACAAGAAATCAAATCTGAAGTGGGTCAGGGCCAGGAATGCTGCAGCTGCACACCTGACCATCAGGCACGGCACGTCCCAAGGCTGAACTGCTGGAAAGAGTCACTGGAGAGACCAGGGCTGCTCCCAGCACCCTCCCCAGAGCAGAGGGACTTGCAGGGAGTCTCTGAAACCGCCCAACTCAACCTGCCAGAAGGCAAATCTTAGGGCTTCAAGCCCATGAGGCACCAAACCTTGCTCAGCTGTTATCCACATCATCAATATCTGTCACTGGCCTCAAATGTCGCCAGGCCACCCTGTCCTGAAGCTGCTGGAGCCTCCTCTCAGCTGGAGGGTCCCCAAGTCAGGGAGGGGATTCAGAGTGTGGCTGCTGGCAGAGGACAGGCATGGGCTGGTGGGAAGCCTCACCCTCCCAAAGCATGGCTGGGAGCCCCACAGAATGTGCTCACTGCTGCATCCATGGGAGGAAACCACTGGAAATAAGCAGGAGCCTGTGCTGGTCTCCACTCAGGGCTCCTGCTCAGAGCAGCCTGAGGGATGCAACAGAGCCCAGCAATAGCATCAGGTGCTGCTGTGAGGGTGCTGAGGCCCTGGCACAGGGTGCCCAGAGAAGCTGTGGCTGCCCCTGGATCCCTGAAAGTGTCCCAGACCGGGCTGGACAGGGCTTGAAGCAGCCTGGGACAGTGGAAGGTGTCCCTGCCCATGGCAGGAGGTGGCACTGGATGAGGTTTAAGGTCCCTTCCAACCCAAACCATCCCATGATTCTGTGATTCAATGAAAATCGAGCTGGGAGGAGCAGCACGGAGGAGGTCACAGCTCTCTGCCCCAACCGAGTGGTGTAAATCAGGGTGAGCAGACAAAAGCTGGGTGACAGCCCGCTGTGCTCCCGGGGCTCCCCACCCTGCTGCCCCCGTTCTGCGGGGAGGAGGAGAGGCGAGGGGCGCTGCGGTGCAGGAGGGGACTGGGACAGGGGACAGGGACAGGGGACAGGGATGTGCCACAGCCAGCCCGGCGCTCACCGGTCCCGAGTGCGTTTGTAGGCGGCATCCACCAACCGGCGCGCCTCGGCCGCGCTGCTCAGCAGGGAAGAGTCCGGCAGCTCCAGCCGCACATCTGAGCAGGGAAATGAAGGAGCAGAGGTGAGGGTGCCGGCAGGGAACACCTCCGCACCTCCAGCACCCGGGGATTGGGCACAGCGGTGCTGCCGGCGAGTGCTGCTCACTCGCTAGAGATCTGCGTATAAATGTATTCCTCAGGGCAGTCTGATTCTCTCTCCTGGGCACGAAGAGAAGCCCTCCATCAGTGGAGGCTTCAAACAGCACCCGTGAGAGGTGCAGGCACCATTCCTCTCGCCCTTTCACGGGCACTCAGGGTGCCCAGAGCAGCTGTGGCTGCCCCTGGATCCCTGGCAGTGCCCAAGGCCAGGCTGGACAGGGCTTGGAGCAGCCTGGGACAGTGGAAGGTGTCCCTGCCCATGGCAGGGGGTGGAATGGGACGAGTTTTAAGGTTCCTTCCAACCCAAACCATTCTGGGATTCTCTGATTCTATAAGCAGCCCAATTTCCCCACAGCTTTCCCCAGTCTCTTCTGCAACCTCCTGCCATTTTTCATTGCTCCCCTTCCTGTCCTGGGGAGAGTTCCCAAAATGAATTTCATCTCCATCATCTGCTGGTTGTGGGTCACAGAAAGGGAGGGGACAGGCCCTGAGGGCTTCTCTGAGAGACAGCACTTTCCTACAGGTTCTAGGGGAGAAGAAAACTTCAGAAAATAGCACAAAGGGATAAATTTCTCCCAAATCTCCCCAGTTTCTTTTAAATATCTTCCCAGATCAGCCCAGAGCTCAGCTCTTGGATGATCCTGATGAGAAAAATTATTGCCTGGATCACCACTTGAGACAAATGGAAATCCAGATGTGCTTTTCATAAGGATTTAACATTGTAAATTAACAGGTGGAGGTCTCTATGTGGTTTGGAGCAGTGATTCAGGGCTGGAAGAGGGGGAGTGACTGCCCCATCCCCACACTCCACAGGCCCTGGAAGTTCTCCCAGGCACAGGGAGGGAGACCCTCATCCCATGGGGATGGACCAGTGCTGGGAACTGATCTCCTTTTACCTGATTTTGAGGAATCAGGCAGGATGTGAAATGGTAAAAACCTGAAAGAGCCAAGATTGGTGCCAGAGGAGGTACAAATTGTACTCCTTCTGGCACCTCTTCAGGGCTGTGCTGCCAAGTGACCAAGGCTCTTCCAGACTTAGCTTTATCTCTCCCACTCAGAAAATCCCCTGATCTGCAAAGCCTGAGGAAGGACAATACCGTAGGAAGAGGATACAGATGCCTGGAACAGGTTGAGTATCACCAGCGACCCCAGGAAGCTTTCTGCCTTCATCCCTGCAAAGAAACGTGAGTGAAGAAGACCAAGAACACGTGGATGCAGCAGAAAGGTCCATGCCCAGGTGGAGGATGGCACAAGTGAAGGGAGCTCATGGAGCGTTCTCTTCCCAGTGCAACGCTCCCAGGAGGGGGAGCATTCCCTGGGAGGTCCTGTCAGTGCCAGGTGGAAAGAGAGCAGCAGCCCCTGGCCCAAGGACTCCCAACACTGGTGGGAATGTGCTGCCTGGGACTTCGGGGGCAATGCAAAGGGAGCAGAATCTGCTGTCAGGGCAGCACACAGAGTGTGCAAGGGAGAGCTGCTGGGGCAGAGGGAAGAGCCAGGACAGCACAGCAGGTCCTCTACACCTCTGTTTCTCTGCCTTTAAATTCCAAGAGTCCTCCTTCCAAGAGTCATGTCACATAAAAATATATAAGGACTGTGTTCTCTTTATTCCTGATGAGCCTGGGATTGAGGATATTCAGATTAAAAGTTACACCAAAAACTTTAGAGGAAATAATACTTCAATATTCAGAATGTTGCTACAAAAATCACTGTGAGTGAACTGTTTATGTTCCTCAACAGAGCCAGAGTGAAGCTAACCATGAGCTGAGTATCACTCTATCCCTGTAATTATAAAATACGGCATTTGTATTTGTGTTTTAGTGGGAATTTATTCAGTTATTACCTAGCTGTTCCTTTTACGTGGGCTGCAGAAGGAGTGGCAAGTATTCAACAGCCGTTTAATAGATATTTGGGATGTTTTTCCCAAAGCTGACCCACCTCCCAAGCAAACAGCTCCCAAAACGAGCGCAGAGCTTCGGGCTGAGCACCCCCGTGAAGCTGCCCCAAAGGAGCCCTAAAATGCCGGGCAAAGCCCCGTCCCTGCGGGGGAGCCCCCGGCGACAGCAGCACGGCGAGGGTGGAAGCAGCGGGAACCGCAGAGCTCAGCCCTGAGCTCAGCCCCAGCTGCCCAGTCCCAGCCCCGGCAGAGACACAAACACCCCCCACCCCCGAGAGAAAAGCAGCTGCGCCCGGGCCAGGCTGGCTCTCACCTGCGATCCACCGCCTCCTCCCTCCCCGCCGCCCTTCCACGCCCGCTTTTATCTGCCCGGCGTTATCAGCGGGGGCTGCCCTGGGGCCGGGACTCCCCTGGTGTGGGCGGCCAGGCCAGGACAGCATCCACCTCCCACCCCAGTGCCCGCCGGGGAGGCTCCTCTTCTCCCAGCTGGATACACAGCCTGAGGCTTCACCAGAGCTTTCCCGGGATTTTTGAAGGTGGAGATGGGACCACTTAGTGGTGGTTTGAGAGTCTTGAGCCCTTCTGGGGGTGTCTTGCAGGGACAAGGTTCCTTCCCCCATGGTGCTCTTCATCCTCGGCCGCTTTTAAAGGTAGAAACGCCTTCATTCTACCCCCGGACTCACCTGCAGTGCCCAGCACTCCCCACCTCACCTCCTGACCCGCTCTGCCCCACATCCCCAGGGTGTCCACGGGAGCTGCTCCTTCTTCCTGTGCAGGAGCAGGCACTGGGATGATGGTTTGAACAGGCATCAGCCTCCAGCTGCTGCTCTGGAGCACGGGGCAGCCCAGGCAGCTCTGGCTCAAAGTGCACCCGGAGCTCAGCTGGCAAAGCAGCTCCTCTGCCGCGGGCCAAAGCCCCTGTCCCTGTCCCAGACAAAGCCCCACCATGCTGAGAGGGCAGAGGGACCATGGCACTGCTGGATCAATGAGGGATGTTTTTGAGTGTGGAGGTGTACAGGGAGGCAGAGGCGCTGCTCCTCAGCTCCTCCTCACTGCACCTTGCACTTGTGTTTGCCCTCGTGGATCAAAACTCCTTGGATCTGCAGCACGCACTGGGAGCAACTGAGTTCCTGCCAGGGCTCCCAGAGCTGGTTGGATGAATGTCTTTACCTGGACTCTGCTCTGAATGAACAGCCCAGGGCCCACAGTGGCTGTAGAATAGTACAGGTGGTGCAGTGACTCTGTAGGTGTGTCCAACCCCAAAGCTGGGATCCACCATCCCCATCCCCAAAGCTGCCTCCTTGCAAGTGGAGCCATACACTGACGCTGGTCCTGGTCCTTTAATGTTTTAAAGAAAATCAGCAAGGAAAATTACAAATCTTGCAGTGCAGCCGAGGTGAGGCTAGTCCTCTTTGCAGACTGGTTTTGACAACCTGGAGGGAATCAATCCACCTGGAGCCCAGGGGAATGCTGGGTTTCTTCAGCCTGGAGGGAAGAAGGCTTCCAGAGCCTTGACTTTACTCTTGACTTTGACTGTCTCATGGAAGGGCTGCAGAGCAGACAGAGCTGTTCAGAGTGCCCAGGGATGGGACAAGAGGCAATGGCACATGGTCCTGCCAAGAAAATTCCCAACATGTAAGAAAACACCCAGGACAGTGGTGAAATGCTGGGACAGGGCCCAGAGCAGAGATGGGGCCTGCATCCCTGGGGATAATGCTCCCTTAAATGAGACCCTGACCCAAGAGACTCAGGAAGTGCCTCCAGCCCACCCCTTTCAGTGCTTCAGAGACAGAAGCAGAGCATCTGCCTGAGGTCCCAGCTCCAGCACCAACCCTGCTCCAGATCCAGCACCAGCTCCAGAACCAGCAGCTTGCACAACAGAGACCACAGCACAGCTCTTGTGCAAAGGGCAGAGCTGGTGGGTTTGCAAAGCCACACTCTGGGTCCTTCCCCTGCTGTGTCAGCAGCAGATAGAGGAGGAGGAGGAGGAGGATTTTTCAAAGGCTATGGACAGTTAGTGAGTCAGTGCTGATAACTGTGTTTCACAATGAGGAACTTAATTCAGAGAATCACAGAATGGTTTGGCTTGGGACAGACCATAAAGCCCATCTCATTCCACCCCCTGCCATGGATCCAGGGGCAGCCACAGCTTCTCTGGGCACCCTGTGCCAGGGCCTGAGCACGTTCCCAGGCAGGAATTCCTTCCCAATATCCCATCCATCATCCCTGCCCTCTGGCAGTGGGAAGCCATTCCCTGTGTCCTGTCCCTCCATCCTTTGTCCCCAGTCCCTCTCCAGCTCTCCTGGAGCCCCCTCAGGCACTGGAAGGGGCTCTGAGCTCTCCCTGGAGCCTTCTCTTCTCCAGGTGAGCATTCCCAGCTCTCCCAGCCTGGCTCCAGAGCAGAGGGGCTCCAGCCCTTGCAGGATCTCTGTGGACTCCTCTGGACTTGCTCCAGCAGCTCCACATCTTTCTGCTGTTGGCCCCAGGGCTGGAAGCAGCTCTGCAGGTGGGGTCTCACCTGAGCAGGGCAGAGGGGCAGATTCCCCCTTGCCCTTCTGCCCACACTGGGGCATCAGCCCAGGGCATGGGGGATTTCTGACACATGGCTGGGGCACATGCATGGCAGGGCTTTGCTACCAGATGACCTTAAAGTGGCTGCTTTTCTTCCTAAAGGTTTTGTTCTTCAATTCATCCCCTGAGGAACTGATAAAAGCAATGACAGTTTCTTTCAAAAGACCTTCAACAACTCACTTAAGAAACTCGTTGGTAAATTCAGTTAGAGCAGCAACGATTTCCTCCGTGGGAGGACAGGCTGCAGATAAAGCTCTGGGTTGCTGATGAGTTTCATCACTGAGGCTGCTCCAGAAGCCATGGAAACTCCAGCAGAGCTGCAGCACATCATCCTTTCGAAGCCTTTGGTCTGTCCTTGCCTTGAGTCCCATCCACCACAGGACTCGGTGCCTCATTGTGGTATCAAGATCCTCATGGAATATTTCTCACTGAGGATCAGCAGCTTTCCAAACAAGTCCTTCTTGTCAGGGGAATCCTGCAGAATCCCTATAAAATCCCAGAGTGGCACCTTGGCTGGATTCCCAGAGGCTCCAGGTGCAGTACCACACACCTGGCCCAACACTCACCCACCAGTGGAGCTGGGAGGGCAGGGGTCCAGCCCAGGCACTCTGCCCACAGCCCTCCCTGGTGTCCTGCATGCCCAGGGCTGCCACCTCAGGCCCTGCCCTCACCTCACACCTGGGGCACCCACAGCCACACCTGTCCTCTGAGAAGGGGACACAGAAGGACACAGAACACCCTCCAGGGGGAGGGGATTGGCATTTCCTCACACCCTGAAGAAGCATCACTGAACCTTTGGCTTTTTTAAGGAAAATGTATTTTTGTGAAAATAGACTTTATTATAATAAAATTTGATATTAAATAAAAACATACCATACCACCAGCACTCATGGCTGCTGTGCTGGCACCACTGACGGAGCTCACAGAACTGCCCTGCTCAGAACAAGGACCCACTGGAACATGCAGAGAAAGAAACATGGTGAGGGACAGGAACCATGGCATACAAAACCCTCTGTGCTTGGACAGGGCTGTTTCTCAACTGCAAGAACATGTTGTCTCCTAGGAAAACACAGCAAGCTGCCCAGCCCCAGCCCTGCCCTCCCAGTGCTCTGCCTCAGGAGCAGCTCAGTCAAACAGAACCGTGGGGAGAGGCAGGAGGACAAATAAGTCAATAAATAAATAAATAGGTAGATAAATAAATTGATAAATAAATAATAAGGCGGAGTCCCCAGCCAGTGCGTGGTCAAGGTGAACCAGGCAAGAGCAGCTGACAGCAGCCCACCCCCAGGCTGAAGATGCCTGGGCATTGCTCCTTCCTCCCCGGGGATCCTTGTGCTGGAAGCTGACTGAGGCAGTGTGGGATGCTCCGAGGCACAGCTGCAGATTTACAGGGTTACAGTACAAATAAGAACTCACTTGTCAGCCCAGAGACAGCAAAGGGGAGTCACAGGAACAGAAAAGTGCAAATTTTCTTTGCAGGAAGTGAAGGAGTTGACACAACCTCCTCTGGAGCAGAGAAATACCAGGGTGTGGAGCACAAGGGATCTCTCCTAAGGGGCCAGGGCTTTGCTGGGAAAAGCCAGTTAGCTAACTTACAGCCAGAATATAATCCTTACATTAAAATATTTACAGGGAACTGGTGCACCGAGGGCTGCATGGAGCAGGACACACTGGATCCTGGAGCTGAGCCCTCACACCTCAGAGCCACTTCTTCCCCAGAGGCTCTCAGCTCCCACACCCTCCAGAGCTTTCTCTATTCAACACACACTTCTTCCCTATGAAAATCATCAGCTTATTGCAGAGGGCTTCTCCTGAACTCTCAGTCTCTGGGGCTCTGTGGGCAGCCTGGGTGGGATAAACCCCTTGTTAGTTTTTCTTATTGGACCCAAGTTTTTTGAAGAGGTTTTTCCCTTTGAAGAAGAAGCCTCTCTTTTTCCTCTGCCCAGGTGCATCACTGCATGTGAGGAGGACCAGTGATGCCTGCTCTGGACACTGCTCGCCCGGGACAAGGCAGGAAGGTGCTGGAGCAGGAGAAGATGGAGAGGAGCCACTCTGATCAACAGATCCCTCTGGATTTAGCTGGGTGGGAAAGAGAGAAAACAAAAGACAGGTTAGAGCTTCTGGAGGAGATCACACCAACATAAACCTCAGCCAGAGAGCCTGGCCTTCTCCCTCTATGCAGGTGCAGTTCCACTTGCTAAGTTTCCAGTGGATTTAGATTTTGTATGTACAGCTAAGACCCTTCCTGAGCTAAGAATTCCTTAAATTCCTGAACTTTGGGATAAGAACAGGATAGCACAAAAGACCCACTGAGGACACGGTCAGAGTTGCTGCTCCTCAGCTAAGTAAATGAAGCAGCTCCTGAGAGCATGGATGGAGATAGGAACTGATGAATCCAAGGATGCCTCGGCCATGGAGCCCAGCCTGCTCTGGGACAGAGACCAGGACGTTAAAAAAACCAAATTTCAGAAGAACAAGGGCTCTGCAATACCTCCAGAAGACCAAGGAGACAGACTGGCTAAGCCCTGAGGCTTCTCAACAGTGGCCATGGTAAGAAGAGGAACTGGGGGTCCTGCAGGGCTGCTCAGCACCCAGCAAATCCAGAGGCAGGAGGGCTAACTTGGAGCAGGTTGTCTTAGCTGGGAGCAAAAGAAAGAATCCCCAGGTTCTGCTCCAGAAACAATTTATGATTTGTGCAATGAAGAATCCTCGGATAAAATGCCCAAAAGCACTGGGCTAACACCAGAAGGGGCTCACCAACACTCAGGGAGTGATGTGGGAGGGATGTAAAGGCACCTGTGCAGCCAGAGAGGTGGAGGCTCTGTCCATGCAACACTGGAAAACACTTTTTGGGTAAAGGTGGAAGAGTTTCAGGGCAGACCTGAAGTGGCCCCACAAACAGTTTCTCCTGCAGAGTTGTGCAGGAAAAGCCCTGTGCAAACAGAGGCAGGTACCAAAACCTACCCCCAAAGTCACAATTATTCACTGGAGTGAGGACACTGCAGCATCGACATCATTTGTCAAATATCAAACAGCTAAAAGGAACTTTCCTGTCTGGCTAGAAGTCCTGGTGTAGATTCTCAGCTGTGGAATACAATGTTTTCATGGGTGGTTTTAGTGCTCTCTCAGGAGTTACTGATTAACTCAATTTCTGGAAAACAACATTTAAAACTAAGGAACACAAAGACTGCTCCTGCTGACCTCCAAAAACCAGGAGTATCACCCACCCAGCCCCAGAACAATTATCCACACAAAGTTGGTTTTAGGGACTAAATGTTAACATCTTCTTAAATTGATGGTGGGCAGGGGTTTTTCAGGACTATTCCCAGGAAGAAGTAAAATCCAGAAGGAAAAAAACCCCAGGCTGAACAGGAAGTGTACTCAGACTGAGGAGGATCTTGCAAAGGCCAAATGACACTTTGGCTGTTGATGTGAACAGAAGGGCCAAGGTGAATTACAAAGCAGGTCATTCCCAAACCTGAGTACCCAGCACTGTCCCAAAAACCACCAGATAATTGTTCCAACCAACTGCACCTCATGTACTAAATGGTTTGTCTTTTAACACAGAACCCAGGTAGCAGTGAAAGGTCTGACATCAGACCTGAAGGTGGATTTGCCACCACAGCCTCAAGGCAGCCTGTCAAACTACAAGCAAGAAAAGGAGCCAACTCCAGGTGCAACCCAGCCTTTGAGGTGCTGGGCTGGGTGGGAAGTTGAAGGTCTCACACACTTACATGGTTGCTCTCTCAATGTACCATTCATATCTATCACTGGACTCTTCTCTTCCTCATTCTCTGAAGAAAAGAACCATCCCGGGTGCGTAACACAGGCAGAAATAAATACGTGAAATCAATTAGAATCAAACACTTTCTGAAGGTGCTTTACAATCAGTCTTTGACAGAAACTGCATGTTACCAATGGAAAAATATTCCATCAACAGGAACAGCATTAAAGCAGCTGCTCTGAGCTGGTAAGCATGAGTGTTATGGGCCCTGGCTGTGACCAGAACTTCTTGGATCCTTCTCTTTGTGCTGTTTTTGTTTGTTTGTTTATTCTAATCCCCAAATCTTGTCAGTTTGTACATTCAATTGCTTCACCTTTTCAGTTGCCAGCATTTTAAGATGTACTCAGACATAATTCAAAGAACAGACAAGGTGAGAATATCACATCCAAGAAGTTACAAGTGATTTAAAAATCACTCAT
Source organism: Chaetops frenatus (assembly GCA_013400775.1). Classification (NCBI taxonomy): domain Eukaryota; kingdom Metazoa; phylum Chordata; class Aves; order Passeriformes; family Picathartidae; genus Chaetops; species Chaetops frenatus. The sequence goes on along the minus strand of VZTR01021088.1, from coordinate 120,668 downwards.
GGAGAAGCTTCTGCTGCAATTGGAACGAGCCATAACTGAGTCCAAAGCTCTGCCATGGTGCACACACATCCCCCCTGAGGTGCCAGGGCTCAAACTAGGACTGGCAATTTGCAGGGGGCCTGTTCTGCCAACAGCAAATTGAACAAGCAAGTTTTCCTTAACTCTGCAGGGTGAAAGGGCTACGGGAATTCGGAAAGCCTCAGGCATGGCTGTATCACTGGGAGAGTTCATTCCAGCTCAGGGATGGATATGGAATATGTCTGTTTTACAGGAGCTATTTCTTTCTTCTGCCTTCCCTATGAGGTTTTCTGCCCATAAGCTGGAATGCTGTGATTGCTGTGACAGCCAAAATCCCCATGAGGTCAGGTTCTGTCTCCTCAGGAATCACTAAACACACTTAAATGCCGTTAATTAACAGCAGTTTGGCTCTGAGCAGTAAATATACCACTTTTAACAGGAGGCAAACATGCTCTTCTGTTTGGAAGCTGTTTAGACAGGTCTGGATTGTAAAGCACAAGTGGGAGGAGTGCTGGGGGTGCTGAGCCAGAATCCCCTGGGACAGGAATCCAGGGGAAGCAGGGATGAATCCAAGCATCAGCAGGAGCCAGGCTGATGATGCAGAAGCAGCCAAACCACAGCCATGCCTAGGGAGTTCCAGCTGATTCCCACTGAAATAAAATTGGTTTAATAACCATCACCTGAATTTTCCAAGTCCCCAGACTACAGAGAGCACCCTCTATTTCAACAGATGAGTAACTTGCTGAGAGTTAATAATTTTGAGAGGGAAACTGGAGAAAGAACCCCACTCTACATCCTTGTTAAACCCAAGGGAAGTTAGACTTGTGTGACCTCAGGGCTTTTAAAGCCTGGCAGTAACAGCTGATGAGGTGTCATATAACCCGTGAGTCCCCAGCAAGGACTGGTATCCTCAACAGGGAAAGTACAAGGACCCCAGAAAACTGCTGAGGTCAGCAGATGATCCAATAAACTGCCCACAAACCTCATTATCTGAGCCAGGCTGATCTGCCTGAGAAGGCATCGAGGCTGGAGTGCAAATCCTGTACCCACAAAGCCTGGAATGCCTGGAAGCAACGGATGGGGCTGAGGTGAAGGGAGACCAGGCAGCATTTGAAGATAGAGAGATGGTTCCAGAGAAAAGGAAGAGCTCAGCATGAAAAAAAGGCCAAGGAATGCTGTAGAGAGCAGGAAAGCTGGGACAGCACCAGTGAGGGGTTCAACAGAGCAGGATTCAGGGATTCAGGGCCACCTACTTCCCTAAGGATGGCTCAAAGCCAGCCTGCTCTGACTCATGTGGGTCTGGCACCACATGACAGTGCCAACAACCTCTCAAGAAGGACTGAAGGTTGAGCCCATGTGAGTTGGGACCAAGCTGCGTCCTCCTGCCTCCCAGTCCACAGTACAGAGACAGTACAGGAGGCCCAGAAATGACAAAGGAGCTGCTGCACTTTTGGCCTCAGCCCCTGACATGGCCCCAGTCTCCCACTTAAGCCTTTATTCCAAGAGTCTCAGCAACACAATGCAAGGGGTTAATTTAGCCTTTGAATTCCTTGCCTCTGAGGGATGCTTTTTTAGGATCCATCCCACAGATCTGTTTGGAAAACTCCTCAGTGTATTCTGAATTTATCCAGAAGCACCTCAGCCTGGATTAAGATATATCTAACTTAGGGTGGATGGAAGAATATTGGTGTTTGTGCATTGCTAATTCCAGAATTCTCTGGCAGGGATATAATAATATTTACAGAATTTCATGTGCCTGGGGAGCTGGCTGAACTTTTGTTCCAGCAGGATTTCCCCACTGACCTTTCAGTGGATCTAAACAATTTGCTGGTGGGATCTGAATGCTCCTTGCCCACCTGACCACACTGAGGCCCCAGCAGGTGTTGTTGCTTTGTGCCTCTTCCTGCACTACAAGTGAGTCTTTGGGAAGAGCTCTCAGCGCTGCGCTGGATGAAGGGGCTGCATGCAGTAAGTTCAGTGATCCCACGGGTGCTGCATGCCATGCAATGCCCAGGCTCCAGGCACATCCCAGCCTGGATGGCAGTGCCAGGCAGTCACACATCTCACCTGGCTCTCAGCATTCAGTGGAGAAGATTCTTTATCTCTTGAGTGGAATTCCTCAGCCGTGTCTCCATCCAAAGGGACAGCTTCCAAGAAGTTGGATGGGACAAGCCCTCTCTGTTGGTTCAGCTCTCCCTGCAACATAACATTCAGTTCTCACATCATCTTTCCTGGAGAAATAAATAACAACTCGAGGTGCAGTACCCTGCAGAGAACGTTGGGCTGTGGGCTCAGACAAGTCCAGAACACACCCATGTAGGAAGGATCCTCAGCAAATCCCATAACTCACATCCTTGCTTAGTTGTGGAACAATTCAGAGCACAGAAACACAGAAGAGAGTAAAGGAAGAAGAGATGGTAGCAAGCTGTGACAAAGGCGATTTCTACAAACTCAGAATCACCGCTACCATACTGGAATATGATTGTGCCACAGGCACCCTGGGGGCCTCTGATTTGCCCCAATATCTACTGATGTCTTTAAAGAATGAGGCAGTAGTGGTACAATGTCCTTAGGCATTGCATCCATGACCACAGAGGCCCAGAGCTGCATTACTGTATTCCTACAAATATGTATCCAGTTCAACAGGAGGTGGTTGGGTGAGACAAAACCCACTCCAGCAATGCTGTTTGCCCAACACTATAAAAGGATCAAAGCAAACATTCCCAGTGATGCCTTCAGACTTAACCTGGAGCTCAACCTCAAGTCTGACTGTTTCCCATGCAGGAAGAGGTGGATGAACCAAGGGCCAAAGCTCAAGTTTGGCATACAGCTGGAGGGCAGGCAGTGCCCCAGAAATGTGTGTCTGCTTCCTTGGATCACCATTCTAGCCTCTGGCCCCAAGTGCCTGAGTCCCTGGTGAAATGTTAGCTCTGAGCAGGTGCTGGATCAGCTGGTGTGTGCATGGAAAAATGCAGGCAAGGCTTTGGGAAACCCGCAGGCAACTGATGCCAAAAAATAAACTCAGAAGCATTGGGACATTTAAAGGCCAGGGAGCTGCGCTGAGGGCTGGAGCCAGGCTGGGAGAGCTGGGGGTGTTCACCTGGAGAGGAGAAGGCTCCAGGGAGAGCTCAGAGCCCCTTCCAGTGCCTGAGGGGGCTCCAGGAGAGCTGGAGAGGGACTGGGGACAAAGGATGGAGGGACAGGACACAGGGAATGGCTTCCTCCTGGCAGAGGGCAGGGATGGATGGGATATTGGGAAGGAATTCCTGCCTGGGAGTGTGCTCAGGCCCTGGCACAGGGTGCCCAGAGAAGCTGTGGCTGCCCCTGGATCCCTGGCAGTGCCCAAGGCCAGTTTGGACAGGGCTTGGAGCACCCTGGGATAGTGGCAGGTGTCCCTGCCCATGGCAGGGGGTGGAACAGGATGAGCTTTAAGGTCCCTTCCCCAAACCATTCCAAAAGTCTCTAATATTTGATTTACAGCAGGAGCAACAAGCACCAGAAACAGGCTGCCCTGCACTAAGTAGAGAGGGGTTTATTTTTTTCCCAAGAGCAGAATACTTTGTTCCCTGATTTCTGCTTCCCGGTCACTCCATGAACTCCAACATAACCACAGGACCTTCCCAAGCCTTGCACTTACATAGTAGAATCCATCATCATCCATGGACCCAAAGACAATGATAACATCCCCAGCACTGAAGGTCAGTTCAGCCTGCAAAGAGCCAGAGAACAGAGGTCACAGGAGAAGCATTGCCTGGAATTTCTCACCAGGAGCACAGGCTCCCCTACAAGGGAGGGAGCCCACTGTGTTTAGTCTTGCAGGACCAGGATGCAGGGGGGAAACTGTAGTGGATAACTCTGTAATTCACTGCTAAGGAAGCATTTCATAAATTAAGACAAGAGCAAAGCCAATTTTTAAACCAATTTTAATAAGGCTCCAAAATAATACCTACCACCTGCTCCGGAAAGGTGCACTGAGGACAAGCTCAGCAAGCACCAGAAATACCTTTAATTTCTATAAATATAATTACAAATCCTGCTCCCTTGGATGAGCCTGTTCTGTATGCAGCACTCAGGGATTAGTCACTAGCAGGAATGCATACAAACAAGGAGATTTAACCTGGACACAGAACAGGAGCACAGCGCACAGTGACCCTTCACTGTCACACCCTCTGTCTTGTCACACACCCCAGCACATGCTCCATGGGGTACAAGGCTAAAGACAAACGTGTCACCAGTCTCTTTTAATGGAAAAAGCTGCCCAGTGGAGGCTCCAAACAGGCTGACTCCCACTCAAGACACTCTGGCACTTCACAAGTCAGCTGGAAGGGATCTACTTCCAATATATTCACCATATTATATCCCTAGTGCTCAATTTCATTTCCCACAGAACTGCACCAGCTTTTTTCAGTAATTTGAGCTCTTGTCCAAAAGGGAGGTTCTAGAAAGAGCAAGTCACTGCAAAAAATACAGTCATCTCCTCTGTGATCAGGGTTCAAAGGTGTCTGGTGGCTGGATCCATGCTCACATTGTGTCTCTCCCAGGATACCCCACCATCCCTAAACCATTCCATCCTCAGCTGTCTCTCTGGGCAGGAGACACAGCTTGGGAGGCAAGCACTCTCTGGGCTGTGCCTTCTGTTGGCTAGACACTCCTTTGTGGATGAAGGGAAAGGATCTGAATCCAAACCTTGTGTTTCTGTTTGCTCAGAGTGCTCACACAGCACATCTGCTCAGTCCTATCTGATCACTAAAGATGCCAAAAATACTCACACAGCTTCACTGAGACTCTGGTTGGACTAAAGTGCTGATATCTTGGGAGAGAAGAAAAAAAGAGATAGTAAGAAACCTCTGAAAAGGGGGGAGCAGCTGGTGGTTACCTCCACATCTGTGTTTGGAGAGCTCTCCTTAGGGTTGTAGTCAAAGGCAGCCACCATCCTGCGAGGAGTCAGTAGCTCTGCCTCAATGTCTTTATGTTTCTGCCCTGCAGGAGAAAAAAAAGATATTCTTAGATGGAAATACTAGGACAAAATCCCGAATCACAGCAACTCCTTCACCATTCTTGTAGTGGTCTGAGCAAAAAGAATACTGGGGGAAGCTGAGTAGAGAGAGACTTTAGAGGCATTTGGTAAAGCAGTTTTCTGATCTTCATCACCTCATAAGCATGAAAATGGGGACATCCCCCATCCCCTGTACATACAGTGCTCTGTCTGTATGTACAGGAATGTTTTATTTTATGTTTCCTATTTACACACACACACACACATATATATGTTCTGAAGCAGCACCACAGGGTGTCACACTGGCCCTTGACCACAAAACACATCTCTATTTCCATCATGCATTACCTACCCCCCAGTAAAAGCAATTCTCACCTGGCTGAGACTGGTACTCCTGTTTGTCCAGCCCTGCTGGGGGAAGAAAATGCCTCATCAGTAAGAGCTCATCTCCAACAGTGACCACACAACACAAGTGAAAAGCAATAAAAAGAACACCAAGACAGCAAACAACAGAAGCAAACTGTGCATGCAATTCAAAGTCTGCACCAGTAACCAGGACTCAGGAATGTAACAAGAAGCAGAGGTCAACTCCAAACTATAAAAGACATCACTGTTGTTAAAAGCTTAACACCAGCACAGGGATGGGCTCTCTTTCCACTTCCTAGCAGTCATACACAAACATCTGAGGGTCCTGAAAACAAGTAGTAAAAATTCAATGCAGTCTGTAATCCTATAGCAAAAAACAAAGAGGAAGCAGTGGATGACACAGACCTTTCTTGGAGCGTCTGGGTTTTGGAGGAGGGACGGTTTGGCGGTGTGGAGGTGGAGAAAATGTGCCATTTCCTTAATAAAAACACCAAGAAAGCAAATAAATAGACAAGAGAAACAGACAGTGAATGGAAAGTGAAAAGCCTCTTGAATAGTGCACAGGGGACAAGGAGATGACGTGCCTCCCCTGGGAGGCTGACACTGGGATTTCTGTGGGCAAAGCCCTCCAGGCCTCATATGTGGACTCAGATGAGGCATGATCCACATCCCAAATACACAGAGAAATCCACTCTGTATTTATGCCTTTTAGCCACTCCACAGCTCATGGCAGACAGACTTTGCTGCTCCTTAGCCTTCAGAAGCAGCACTGTAAGGACAAAATAAAAGCTTGTACCATAAATACCTGAAAAATCCCAGGTCTCCAGCTAAAGATTCTGCACTGAGCAGGGTCAGGACTGGATGAAATCCCAAATAAACCTGCAGAGTGCCCAGACCAACCCCTCAAAGGCATTTCCTTAATTACAAGGCTGTGATAGGGGTTTATGGCAGCAGGAAAACAGCAGAAGTACAGCCAGCCTGACTACCAAGGAATCAGAGAATCACTATGGTTGGAAAAAGACCTTTAAGATCATCAGGTCCAACCCTCACTCGGCTGCCCCCTCTGGTCAGGGAGTTGTGCAGAGCCAGAATGTGCCCCCTGAGCCTCCTCTTCTCCAGGCTGAGCCCCTTTCCCAGCTCCCTCAGGTGCTCCTGGGACTCCAGCCGCTTCCCAGCTCCGCTCCCTTCCCTGGGACACGCTCCAGCCCCTCAGTGTCCTTGCCAAGAGGGGCCCAGAGCTGCCCCAAGGATTTGAGACATCCTCCCCACCCATGCCAAAACTACAAACGCTTCTGTTTCCCCTTCCCTAGTGAGGCTCAGCCTCACCCTGTGCTGCATTCACACACCTCAAGGCCAGGAGCAGCTGCAGCAGCTGCAAATGCTGCAGTGCAGTCAGGGATGAACTGACAGCTCGGAACAGCCGCATCCAGCCAGACCCCGCTGCTGTGGAGCAGCCACTAAACCAGGCTGCAGATCCAGGGACAGCCCACCTCATGGGTTTGGTGGCTGCACTGCCCACACACAGCTGCAGGACTGAGCTTCCCACATTCCAGTAAAGGCTGCAGGAGCAAGGCACACACCCACACCCACAGAGTACCTGGGTTTTCGGTGTCTGCAGGCAGGAACCCCTGCTTTAGGAGCTGCTGCTTGAGCTCGCTGCTCTCCACAGGGACTTCAGACACCATGTTGCATGGAATGTATCCCTCCCTTCCAGCACATTCCCCCCTGTAAAAGCCATCAGCATCCTTGTCTCCACAAACCTGCAAGGGGAAATAGACTGTTATGCTGCAGGGACTGAGCTGCACACAGAAAGAATCATGGAATATCCTGAGTTGGAAGGGATCCACAAGGATCGTGGGGTCCCGGTCCTGGCCCTGCACAGACGCCCCAACAATCCCACCCTGTGCATCCCTGAAAGCATTGTCCAAATGCTCCTGGAGCTCTGGCAGCCTTGGGGCTGTGCCCATTCCCTGGGGAGCCTGGGCAGTGCCCTGCCACACCACGCCACCCTCTAGGGCAAGAACCTTTCCCTGAGATTCAACCTAACCCTTGCTGACACAGCTCCAGCCATTCCATAAGGTCATCAGAGAGAAGGTATCAGCATCTGCCCCTCTGCTTCTCTTGTGAGCAAGCTGAAGACCTCCCAATGTTTATGCTGTCCCTGGAACACCAGATGGATTCACAGAGTAAGAGATGCTCACTAAGCTCTTACTTTCAGGATCTGCCCCTCTTTAAATGGGAGCTCCTCTTCTGCTGCATCAGGGTTAGGGGACATGGAGGCGGGATCATAGTCAAAGAGAGCCACAAAGATCCGAATGCCATCATCTTTTCCCGAGCTCTCGGGAGCAGTGCTCCTTGGAGTGCCTGTGCATAGAGGGGACACAGCAGAGAGAACGTCAGCCCTGCCCCTGCCCCAGCCCTGCATGGCCCAGGCACTGCCTGCCAGCCTCTCCCCAGCCATTCCCAGGAGCTTCCCTCTCTCCTGCTGCCCTCCTCTCTCCCTGTCCCTGCTCACCTGGGCTAGAGAGCAAAGGTTTCTGCATTTGGCTTCTTCTTACACTCTTGCTCCGTCTCCTGCTAGGAGCCTGCCAGGCTGTGCCGGGCGGCTCCAGGCCCCTGGAATCTTTGTGACTGGATGCCTGCAATTGGAACCACCAGAGAATTAGTAGCAGCCTCTGCCTTCCAACTCCCTGAAAAGCGCTCAGCCGAACGCACTCCACAAAGAGCAGTGCATCCAAATGCAACATTCCTCTTCAGGGACACTCTAGAGCTGGAAAGACCAAGGAAGTTGGAAAACAACTGAGGACAGGCAGGCACCCTGCAAGGCACCAGTGACGATCCCCTTGTTGAGGGTGAAGATGCAGAAAAGGGCATTTTGAGGGGAGGCAATGACATTACAGTCAGCATCTACACAAAGCTTTCACCAATCAGCTTATTGCACCAGGGATTTTCACTTGGGTCCCACAGCCTCCTGCCGTGGGGAGGAAGACCCAGTGTGAAAAGGAATACTGCATCGGTGACACTTGGTCAGGGAGCAGGAAAAGCAGAAGCAGCTACTACAAGAAAAGCCACGGAGCAGCACAAAACTACAGAATCTCTCAGATATTCTTCCAGACAATCCTAGAGGAGGGTCCTTTCTCTGGACAACACTGAACAAAGCAAGATACAGGCAGGTCAGGGAAGCAGAGGGAAGCCAGTGCCACTGCAAGCTGCTTCAAAGCCAGAATAGGAAAAGTCACCCAACCCTTTTGTGCAAGGAGGTGCTACGCATCCCCTTCGAAGAATGTTCGAGCCTCCTTCTCCAGCCAGGTGACTTACAGTCCAGCTCCCAGCCCTGTTCCTCAGAACTGCTCTCACACCTCAGAGCTTCCTTCTCCTGGCAGAAGAATCGCACACGCTGGCTCGGGGACCTAGCCCACTCCACACCCTGCTCTTCCATCATCTCCAGCCTGGTTAGGTCCCTTCTGCCACTTGGGTGGGCAACCTCAGGCTGACTGGAGCAATCACTCCAGTCCCCCTGCCAGCTCTTGGACCTCTCTGGCCACAGCCTGCTCTCTGGGGAGGATGCACGGGTTGAATCCTGATCATCTTCGGAGTCATATTCGATGTCTATTTCCAGGCTCCTGGGGCTGGGGCAGTGAGTCACCCTCACAGCAGGTTCTGGCCCCCCTGATCCCACTGCTCTCAGGGCTTTTTTCCGTAAGGTGCCTTTTCTGGCCCGGCTGTACAAATCCAACCCCTCCTTCCCACCAGCACTGCTGACAACATTCAGCTCCTCCCTGAGACTGGGAGCTCGGTATAACCCGCTCCCCATCTGGCTGCAGGTGCCCAGCAGACGACTGCAGTGCTCTGTTGGATCACTCTGTCTCTTCCTACTTATCTCAGGCCGACTCCGGATCTTCTCTCGATAATTATTTCCCTTCTTCTTGCTCCAAGAGGGACTTGTGCCACTCCCAGACTTTGGATCATTCTCCTGATAGCCCCAGTTCCAGTGTGCCTTCTTTTGACTCCAGGCCAGCTGGGCAAAGGCAGGATTTACATGGTCAGCATCTGCTCTGCTCTCCTTAGCACCACCGTGCTCCCCCTGCGGGGTCTGAGCAGACACATCCATGGAGGTGTTACTCCCATCTTCCTTTAGAAATGGCTCCTTACTGTTGGGTGGTTTCCCCGTTCTTCCTGAATGGTAGGTTTGTGTTCCCAAGGAGTCTTGAGGGTCTGTCTTTTCTTCTGTAACACTCTTCTCATCCTCATCTTCATCCTCATCCTCAGTCACTTCAGGGATGCTGAACAACTTCTTGCTGTGGTTCTTCTGAAGCGGGAGCTCCAGGATCCTCTCCAGAATCTCCTCATCGCTGTCAGTATCACAAAGATCCATCTGTACCCAGACCCCGAGAAAAGCCACAGCCAGGACAAGCAAAGGAAAAAAGAGAGGAAATAAACATTAAAACAAGAGGCAAAGTGACCCTGATTCCCTCCCAGCAGAGCAGGATGGAGCTGTGGCTGCAGCAAAGCAAGGGGAGGGAACAGAGGGAGGGATGGATCTTCTGGCAAAAGCAATCGGATGAACGAGCAATGCGGCGGGAAGGGAGGAAGGCAAATGCATGGAAGAGCTCCCTCCCAGCCTCTCCTGAACACACACAGCTACCTGCAGCACCTCTCATCCTGACACGAGGATCACTCCCCACGGCCTGGAATGAGGGCAGGGGAGGTGCAGTCCCTCCATGGCAGAGCTGAGTGAGCTCTTCTGCCCACAGGGCTGAGCCTCAGCTTGTGCTCACTCAGAGAGCCACAGGTCCCCCTTAGCTCTGTCCCCTCCTGGAGCACAGGGAATGGCCCTGTGCTGTAGGACACCCCTTGGAGATGTTGCTGCCTGGGCCCTTCCCATCTCCTAGCAAAGTGCAGCCCTACTGCAGGTTCCTGTCTGCAAATGCAGGAGCAGAGTTCCCACAAAAACAAAGAACCCTTTACCTCAAAGGGTCACACAGACATGAGTTTCACTTGCAGATGGGTGAGAACCTACCAGGTTACAGAAAATTTTGGAGACAACACTGCTGAAATTTAAAATTTGTTGTGGATCAACTGTATAATTTATGGGTTTGTCTCTTATTACATTAGCACTAACATAAAAGGTAAAGTCCCAGGTGCATAATGTCATTTTGGTAGGAAGATACCTCTGGAGGTCTCTTGTTCAACTTCCCTGACAAGTTGTATCCTTATGTGCTCTAAAGGCACTTACAAACAGCTTACAAAGCATGTGTAGCTACTGATGTTTTAAACTACAGCCATGAGCAGGTCTGTTCAGACATAATTAAAAACTGAGCCGCAGTGGGGGCAAAGGCAGTTGCAAGCTGACTACTGATAGTTCCAACCTCTATAGCTTTTTCCAAGCAAAAGTTGGTCTTGAATTACATTTAGAACTGGCTGAAAGGGCCTCCAGAGGTCTCCAGTTCATTCTCTGAATTGTAGCAGTACTGCTGCCAACAATGAATCAGAGTCTTTGATTAGATGAGGTTTGAAAACACCAAAGAATGGAGATCCTGAACCCTCTGGGGACCTGTCCCAATGCTGCACTGCCCTCCTGGGAAAGAGGTTTGAACTCATCTCCAACACAAACCTCCCAAACAGCAGCTCATGATTTCTGCCTCTTTTTATGTATCATCTCCCAGAAACAAGAAGACTTTGGCTCTCATCCTTTTAACCATCACACAAATATTTATAGGTAGTTAGAAAATCTCCCACTCCTCTAGACCAAAAACCCCTCAATTTACTCAAAACTCTCCTCACAGGAGATTTGGTCAAGGCTCCTGCCTTGTTAGCACCAATTAGGAATATGGAGAATTCATAAATACAACCATAAAATAAGTTCAGTAAGACTTCTTTTAGCTGTATGCAAAGTTGTGGCTTCTGCTTTTGAGTTTTAATAAAATAAATGGTTTTAGCAATTAACTTATTTGAGGATCAACATTTTAAAAGCAGCACTCCTCCGTGTTTTCATCCTCTGGACCCTGAAAGAGTTGGCTGAGGAGTCTTGAGGTAATAGAAAATTTAGTTAAATATACAGAATCCTAGAAAACAGCCCTATTCCAGTCACATCCCCTTTAGTCCACAAGGCAGTAATGGACTGTGCCCTAAAGCTTCCTGCCCCTCATGTCCTCTCCCAGTTCAGCATCTTGTCACCCTCACTCTGTCACTGCCAGCACAGAAAACAGTAACTTTATCCAGTCAAGAGGCACCAGTTTGTTCAGCTCAAGAGGACATGAGCAGGGTTTTGATGTTTCTTTCCAGAAAAAAACCCCAACCAAATAAAAACATTAGTGCAAATAAAACACCCAGAAAAAAAAAAAAGGACAAAGAACAGTGCTCATGATTGCTCTTATTTCCTTTTTTCTCCTTCCAGGAAACTTGTTTTTCTTCCATTTTCCCCCAGTCCAATCCCAACAACTCTAAGCCCTTGCAAAACCTTCAGAGGCAGCCTCAGCCCTTTCAGCCACCAGGCTCTCCTGGGGCTGCAGGTCCAATCCCTCATCTGGGAAGCAGAAGCCCCTTCAGAAGGAGAAAAGGAAATTTACCCCAGAGTCATTACATTGTCTGCTACCATTTAGTGCTCACCAGCCCCACCCCTGTAGACAAGGCATCATCAGCTACAGATGTTCCTCAGTCACATGAAAAATCAAAGAGAGGGTTCTTTCCAGGCATATCACATTTCCTGCAAAGCTTTTTAATTTCCCAGCCCCTCACCCTCATGGACATTCATCCCAACTGCTGTAATCAGTACGGTTACACACCAGTTCCAGGCCATGCAGTTGGAACCACATTCCCACAGGTGCATTCAGACCAGATTTAACTCTTTGAGTGTGAATTAAACTGGTCACTTACAGCTCAGCTCAGGCAGGATTTCACCCCTTGCAGCATCTGAAGTGCAAAGCCACAGCTCTGCTCCTAGTTGCCATCCCTGGCTACAGAGAGCACCAAGGCCTAAGCCAAATAATCACAGAATCATGGAATATCCTGAGCTGGAAGGGATCCACAAGGATTGAGGCCAACTCCCAGCCCTGCACAGGACACCCCAACAATCCCATCCTGTGCCTGACAGTGTTTACTGTTCCCTGTTTACTATCTGTGTTAAGAACTCAATCAATAGCATTGATTTTAACCCTGGATTTTAAACATCACATCACACAGTGTGTTTTTCCAACTAATTAAACTCTGGCTCCATTCATTACAAACAAACACCCCTCCCTGTCCCCAAGAACTTGTGTTTGTACCACCTTGAGCCGACACTGCGAGTAAAAGCAGAGCAGCAGGACCCAGGAAAGGCTCAGCCCAGCCCCTCCTCCTGTGAGCTGATGGCATGGGATGGCTGCACTGGCGCTCCCCGCAAGCAGCACTCAGGACAAGTTACCTTTTCCCCATTCTCCTGGGAACATGGCTCTCTCTGGTCCCATTTCTTCTCTTCCAGAGCTTCTGAAGACAGCTCATCTTCTTCCTCCTCTTCCACAATATCTGAAAGGTCGGAACTCCGGTTGTGCTCGGTGAAAAGGGTCAACTGCCGGTGGCCCAAATCCGACAGTTTTTCTTCTTGCTGTTGAAAAGCGAAACACATTTTCTCAGTTCTCCCAGACTCTATTTCAGCAACAAAGGAGTATTTTTCCTTTCTCTGAGCACATACACAGCTCAAGTACAGTAAGAAAGAAAGTGAGCAGCACCCAAAGGAGTGACTGACATGTGTGGACACACACAACCATCAGCCTCACTTCACAGCCTGCAGAACAGCACTGCCTAAGGCTGGAAAACTCACAAGGTCAAGTCCAGTTCACATCCCTCCATGGGCAAACACATTAAACCAAGGTGAAACAAACCTCTCTTTTGAGCCTGGACATTTCTTTCATCACCTCCTTGCCAGGAGACAACCTCAGGAAGTCCTGGCAGCTGCTCCTGCTCGTGTTTCCATCTTGGAAGGTGTCCTGTGTCCCCTCAGCCAGGCTGGGGGAGAATGGAGGCTCTGGGCTCAGGTGCTTCTCTGCCTCTGTCTCTGTGTCAGCACTGAGACCTTTGGGTGCCTCCCCCACAGAGCACACTTGGCAGGATTCTGTTTGGAGCTTCACCCCACTGTCAGCTGGGCTTCCCAGCTCCGGTGCTTTGGTTCCTGGTTGCTCCATCTGGAAACAAACCAACCATGGAATTAAGGGAAGGTGTCTCAGACTAGTTATGCACCAGAACGGAATCTAATCACCCCAAACTCTCTGACCCTCTGATTTGTTCTTTGCTCTAGGCATATGAGTATTTTGGCAGGCAACTTGCAGCTGGAAATGTTGGGCAGCGCTGGAACCCCCCTGGGGTTCCCTCCCTGTCCTTAGCTCCCAGGAAACACAGGGTGCCCCCAGTGCTGCAGCTCAGCAAAGGCCCACAAGGGTATTGACAGTAACAAGTTTCAGAGTAGCAAGAAGAGCCCAAGCTATACAGCAAGGTCACTTCCGTCATCTGCCAGAGGAATGGCCCAGACACCACCTGGCACGTTGGGTTGAGCTGGAGATGAGGACACTACTGCAGGACTTCCTGGGGTGTGAAGAAAAGAAGAATTAATGAAGAATAATGTACACAGAGAGTACAACATGCTCCTGATTAGGTCACCTAGTGAGAATTAAAGAAAGTCTTCATCTGTATTCCAACCAGTCCAAGAAAACCTCTGGGAGATGGAGGAATGGAGCTCCAGAAACAAGAAGAGTAAGGCAGGTGGGCCTTCATCAACCACCTCTTTCTTTTTAACCAAGGGAGCCTCCCTGCATTTTGCAATGGAGCACAACCTTGTCCTTCTGTACCAGGCACACTTTGAAAACACTGAAGGATCTCACCTCAGGGCCATTGAGGCATTGCAGTGTCAAACTTCTCAGTGTCCCCTGGGCTCAGACAAAAGCTAGCCCTGATCAGGCCCTGGTCTCCTGTCTAATCTCAAAGACTATCCTGCTCTGTTTCCCTTTGCTGACAGCCAAGTGAAGAGACACACCTCAAGGAAGGATGATTTGCATCCTGGAGCACCCGTTTCACTCCTCTCCACAAAGGAGCAAAGCAACCACTACAAATGCAGCCATCTACACCAGACATCTGAATGTCTGGAGGCAACAATGCTGGAAACAGGTGAAGTGTAGAGTAAGAGGCTCACAGAAAACCAAGGAAATCTGGGCTGGAACTAAATGCACTGGCTGAAACATCATTCTCACAGAAACCTCCTGGCACACCACAAACATCTGAAGCTGGGACAAACCCACCAGGACACTCCTCATCCCTGGAAGTGTTCAAGGCCAGGTTGGATGGGGCTTGGAGCAGCCTGCCCTAGTGGAAGGTGTCCCTGTCATGCACCAGATGATCTTTAATGTGCCTTCCAACCCCAACCATTCCATGATTCCATGAAACATGGGTAAATGAATCCAGCAGTTGACTAAGGTACTGTGAGCTGCAAATGACCAGGAGCTGATCACTGAAATTTTGGACTCAACATCTCAGTTCTTCTGGGTATTGAGCTGGCCTTTGGGCTTGGGCCCACCATGCTGCTGTTGCTTCAGCAATTCTCAGAAGTCTCAGCCTAACTCTAAGCCTTCACAAGGTCACATGGCCATGATTAATAAAGTTACGCTGAATTTAACAGTTTGAAGTACTCCCCTCCCTTCAAGTCAGAGAGCACAACAATGCCAGACTAACATGGGAGCATCCTTATAACCTTTTACCTCTGCAAATTCTTCCTTTCCTCACTCTGTTCCTCATCTGCTAGCAAAGAGAACCAAGAGGTGAGCTGCACCTTCCAGGTACACAACAGCAGCCAAAACTCCTTGACAGTTTGCCACTGCTGGATGTTGCCCAGAGGCAAGTGTGTCACAGAAAGATGCTCAGTGGCATCTTGTCCCCCTCCCCAAAAAGGAGCCACTGCCTTTCCCTGTACAGCTGGCATGGGGCAGGAGATGTTAGCACTTACCTGCACCTCTGTTCCTTCACCTGGCTGCTGCAATCCCAGCTCCTGGGAAGGGCCAGGCTCTGTGCCCTGCCCTGGCAGCACTGTGCCAGCCTGCTGGGGAGGCACACTCAGGCATTTCTTGTCTCTCACAGTGTCCGACCCCTGTGGGGAAGTGCCTGGAGCCTGCACCAAGGAAGCACTAGGGAAGGGGAGATGTGCTGGGGAAGAGGCTTTCTCTGGCAGGGGCCGTGCTGAGCCGATGGGGCTGGAGGAGGGATCAGTCAATTTGGCATCTGAGCTCTCAGCAGGAATTCTCTGTTGGAGCAGGAGTGTGGGCTGTTGGCTGTGGGCAGGCAGCGAGGCCCTGGGGCCCCCCCAGGGCAGTCTAGAGGGGACAGTGGTGACCACAGGGGAAGTGCAGTGGGGGGATCGCAGCAGGGCTGAGGAAATCTGGGCTGGAACCGAATCCACGGACTCCCCAAACTGAGACATTGTCCTCACAGAAACCTCATGGCACACTTGGAACATCTGAAGCTGGGACAAGTCTACCAGGACACTCCCAGCTGTTGGAGAAGTCACTTCTATCACCTGTAAGCAAAAGAACAGGAAGGAATTATTTATTGTGCACAGTTCAGCCCTTCTGAGAAGAACAATTCCCAACCCAAAGTTAAGACAGAACCCAAAGCTCTAGAGAGCAGCTGTGCAGAATTCCCACCCTTCTGCAAAGTACCTGGGAAGAATGAACAGTTAAAGAGAAATCTGAGAAACTGAATAGTCTACAGAATATGAATATATTCATTCCTACTGCAGATTTTAACTCTCCTTGTTTCCTAAGCTTTAAAGAGCTTTTCCCTTTTTTAGGCCACTCTTTCGACTACCTTCCCAGACTCCTCCTTTCTTTGACCTGTGAAGAGGAAAAAGCATTTCCACAACAAATGAGTAATTATCCAACACAGCATCATTCTGTTTTGCACTGTGCTCCTTCAAACAACATCATGTGTGCACAAGACCACAGGATACTTTTAATACAGAATGTCCTTGGATGTTCTGTACCAGTAACAGCACTGAACCCTGGGGTGTTTGTATGTTACAATCATGGAATGGTTTGGATTGGAAGGGACCCTAAAAACCATCTCATTCCAGCCTCTGCCATGGGCTGATCAGAGGAGGCTGACTGTCCTATTTTGTTGCTGGAGGGTCCTGCTCCAGGAGCACCTCCAAAATCCAGACAGGTGTCTTTTGTGGTGTGCATCACACAGCCCAAGCAATGTCCCTTCTCTGATGTCACTCCTTTCCAGGCCAAGGACTGTCACTGCCTCCTCAGGACACCTTCCTGGATCCATCTTTCCATGTCTTAAGGTCTGACCCTTTGTGCTACCCCTGCAGCAGTCCCAGCCCCCTGCACAGCCAGTACCTTCTGTCCATCCGCGTACACGGCATATCCAGTCACCCGGACCCCGTTGGAAGATCCCTCGGCATCGATGGTGACAGGTAACCAGCTGATAACCAGGATACCTGGAGAGGGACCAGCTTCTACTTGGACATCCAAAGGAGCATCAGGTGTGCCTGTGAGAGAGCAAACACAATTTCTTCTTAGCTTATCTGGCTACAGCATAAAGTTCAACCCTGGTTAGAATCAAAGAGCAAACTCCCAACCAGACTTGCCCCTGCAGAACTGAACTACAACAGCCAGGCCAGTCCTGGGAAATGACAGACAGAACCAGAGGAAATAAGGTGCTCCTGTTCTGTGAAAGCTTTAATGCACAGAAAACAGAACTTTGCAAAAGTAGCTGAGGCCAAGATGCAGCAACCCTTGGAGCAAGGTCATGGCAAACCATCTCTTCCCTGCCCAACCAGCTGCTCCAACCAGCACAAAGGATGTCTTCCCAGAGCAAATGAAAGCAAAAGGGATAATTTTAAAATAAAGGAAGAAGAACATTAAGACAAAACAGTGCAACACCTCAGGCTTCGGGGACCTAATCAACCCTGTTTCCCTTTGCCCCATGGCTTCCCAGCAAAGGGCCAGCTGAGCACAGCTCTTCACGTGCAGAGGCCTTCGGTACCTGCTAGAGGGGTAGTGAAGTGTATCACAGCTGAGTCGTGCTCCTGCCCCTCGGGGCCCTCTTCCCAAGGAGTTTTCAGGGGCCGGGCCTCCAGCTTGGCCATGTACTCGGTGCTGGGCTGCAGGTTGCGGAAGGTGTACCAGTACACGCCTGGCTTGGTCACATCACACTCTTGCCCGTTGAGATATACCCCATGGCTGTAGTTGCTGTTGCAGGGAAGCCATGTTACATCTGCTGATGTGGCCGTGAGGCTCCTGACTTTCAGCATCGTTGGTGCCAGGCCACAATCCTGCCCCACAAAGAAAGTGCAGCGCAGTTTATCCGAGCGGCCGTGCTCCATCACCGTCTGCACGGACACGCGGTAAGCCCTGCTGTGTAAATCCAGCTTTTCTATCAGTGCTTTGGTCTGAAGGCCACTCTTCACGTTGTGACGTAGCTCTTCATCCACATAGATATTGTAGCTTTGTATGTCTGGGCAGCCAGCTGGCAAAAGAGGTGGTTCCCAGCCTACAACTATGCTTCTGGCAAGCTGCTTGATCAGAGTCAGTTTTCTTGGGTAAGGCACTGCTGTGTGACTAACAGGTTCCTCCTGGTCTCCTTCTGCTCTACTTGCCAACGGACTGATGCTACTCTCTTCAATGGAGAACTCACTCTTCTCTCCACTGCTGGTGCTTGCAGTGACCAAACTATTCTCCTGGTATGAGCTATGGGTGAGATCATTCAGCTCCGGAGGCAGAAACGTCACAAGGTCATCATCTGAAACTCGCTCAACAAAATTGGAGGGGACCAGCCCTCGTCGGCCATCCATCAGCTCCCCTAAACAAAAAACAGGACACCTGTTACCACTGCTCCTGCTATTGAGCCTTCCAACTCAGCTGTGAGGACTTTGGGACAACATCTACGCCAGGGTACAACTGCTCTGCAGTCAGGAGTGGAAAAAATCTCAGGGAGGTTATTCCTGGCAATGTTTCCTGATTTTCTAAGGCTTCCCTTGTTAGGTCACAATGGACACAGTGAGGAGACTCACTGCTCCACACATTTCAGAGCCAACTAAGTAAAAACTTGGGTTGTGTAATTAACTAAAGGCTTTCTCCTTTTTCATTATCCCATTCTTCCTCACCACAGCTCTTTCACTAACTTCTTTAGCCTTCTCAAACTATGCAGATGGATGATTTTACATCTTCTCCCAGCCATACAGATTTGGGGTTTGCAGTACTTCCTCAAGAAAATCCATCTTTCAAGCTCTGTATTTAGCTCTGGCCTTCCATTTAGCTCCCTCATTTCTTAACTCCCGTACTAAAGGCGTCCCAAAAAGACTTGTGGAGACAACAGATACACAGCACTTGGTCTGTGCTGACCCATCAAACCACAGATGAGCAGCATACAGGGACTGCACTGGCTTCCCCTTTCCAAACTCTACCTCCAGCAAATCAACTGAAAGCAGGGAAGGGAAAGCAGAAAAGATTAGTAAAGAATAACCTTTTTATTCTTTAAACAATAAACAAACAAATAAATGATAAGCTTGGGACTAGAAAGAAAGAAAAATGAGGCAGAGCAGTCACAGAGCAAGCAGTGCAACACACATGCATTTGTCTCAGCTCTTGCAAAGCACCTCAGGAAATCAGGAACCATCACCCCTTAAGTAAGTGACTCCACAAAGAAACCTCAGCACAAATGTACAGCCCACAAATCTTGGTTTTGATTCTTAATCAGTCAGGATCATGTTTGCAAAGGGGCCAAAACAGAAACACTGTGTGACACCAGCCAGGGTCACAACTGCAGTTTGGGTTGACTACTGTATCCCCTCTCTGCCAAAAGAGCAGGAGGCAATGGAGCCCATCACCTGCTGCAGTTCCTGGCTCACTACAGTCACTGAAAGAGGGAAACAGCCCATCTGCAGAAGGGGCTGAACATGCTCCTCTCCATGGAGAGGGATGAACCATACGGGTGTTGAAACCATCGGCGATGAAACCTGGAACTTGCTGCAAGTAGTGGCAAAATTTCCACTGAAATCACCAGACCAGGCTTAGACTTAATTTAACCACAACAGAAATAAAGCTGTTTCCAACAAGATCCACTTGCCCTTCTAACAAACTAATTTTGGGCAGAAAACCTTTACCTTGAGGTTTCAAGATACACTAGATTTCTCTCCCATTTTATGGAGAAAGAGAACTTTCCACAGCAGTTCAGCCACATTGCATTTTATTAAAAACACACCTTCAAAGAAGCCATCTTCATCCATGTCTCCATAGATGTAAATATATTCTCCAGCAGTCAGCGGAAGCTCTGCCTCTGGATTTTCATTAGGTCCATCAAAAGGATTGTAGCTGAAATATTTACAATTGGAAGACTTAATTTGCATAGGAACCTTCCCAGCAATACATTCCAGATGTGGTGTTGATAAGCTTTCAATTCACTGGGAATGCATTCACTGTGGCAAGCAGCAAATTCCACAGACAAAAGTCAAGACTATAGTTTACATATAAAAATATTTAATAACAGATAATTTCTGAGGAGCAGAACAACACCTGTCTTGTGACATCCAAAGGAACAGGGATATGAGGGTGCTGAAAGGACTGGAGCATCTCTCTCTGAAGACAAGCTGAGGGAGCTGGGCCTATTCATCTCTGAGTCAACAGAAAGGGGATTTTATCAATGCACAGGTATATTTAGCGTGGGTGTCAAGAGAAGGGGCCAGATACTTTCCACTGGTACCCAGCAACAGGACAAGGAGCAATGGGCACAAGGAAACAGGAAATTCCACCTGAATCTGAGGAAAAACTTCTCTACTTTGAGGTTGAGCAGGCACTGGAAGAGGCTGCACAGAGAGGTTCTGGTGTATCCTCCTGCTCTAACCCTACATTTTAAACAGCACTCCAAAAACTTCGTCAGCAAGAAAATTAGAAATACATTGGTGATATGGCTTGGACTCCAGGTAATTCTAACCTGCCTACCCAGGGATCCTCAAACTAATCAGAGGATCTCATTGCACAGGAAAATGCCTCATGAAAAACCTTTATCTTTACAAATACCTACTGCCAATTTCTGCCCTTTATCCATTAGAAGAGATTTCATCATGCCAAAGCAATGTTTACCTCTCTGTGATCTGACTGAGACCTTATGGACCCAAGACTGACAGGAAGACAGACCATATTTGATGTGCTCCTCACAAGCACAGAATCATCCCAATTCTCTTCCCCCCAATTCCCAATGGAAAAGCTGAAGGATCGGTAATACACTTTGAACTGTAGCAATTTGGGCTTCACCATGATGGCCCAGTGAATAGCAACAGTTACCAAAAAATTTGGGTTTATTCTGTTCTTTTTTTTGTCCTTTAAAAATTACAGCCAGAAAAAATTTGGCCAAATATTTCAGGAATTCTAAGCTGTAATTTTCTTAATTATTGGACTAAGATTTCTTGGAGAAAATTTCTTGCACTACTCTGAAAAAAACAGACAATTCAACGAGTACATCAAGTCAATTTTCAACAGAGAACAATATTGTAAGTTTCACACAGTGCTGTTCACTGAACAGCCACTGAGCTTAAGGTGCTTTTGTTGAGCTAGGCCTGGATTGTGCAGTAAGTAACAGGTCTCAAATCATTCAATCAGTAATGGTTTGATTTGGAAGGGATACTCAATTTCTTCCTAATATCCCATCTAACCCTGCCCTCTGGCAGCAGGAAGCCATTCCCCCTTGTCCTGCCACTCTAGGCCTTTGTCCCAAGTCCCTCTCCAGCTCTCTTGGAGCCCTTAAGGCACTGGAAAGGGCTCTAAGGTCTCCCCAGAGTCTTCTCTTCTTCAGGCTAGACACCTCCAGCTCTCCCAGAGTGAAAATCCCATGGAGAAATAAGAGAAAATGTCTAACCTATTATTATCCACTCCTAACAGTGGTGAATCCTAGAGAAGAGTGTGAAGTAGGGAACTGTGGATAACCTGTGTAACTTCACAGAGCACAAGCAATGACCACTCAGTACCTGTATCGAGCTAAGAACACCTGGAGCTTTGCAGGGCCTTGGCTGCCTGGCTCTGGCATGAGGGAGACACTGTCAACATCCAGTTCTTCCATTTCACTTGCAGTGTCCACCTAAAAAATATTAAAGAGAAGGATCTGAGTAAAGGAACACTCAGTGTTTGTACATAGCGAACACATCCTCTGAACTCATGGCCTCTGTCAGTCTGGCTCCTGGGCTAAGGACCATCTGTAAGAATGACTTTTTAGGTGAAGTAATAATAGTAACAAGAGGCCACAGCCCCAAGTTGGAGCTTCAGGGCTTCCAGTCAGACATCAGCAAAAATTCCTTGCCCAGGTGGGTGATGCAACCTTGGGAACACTTCCCAGAGGTGGGGAATCTCCTTCTTGAAGGACCTGTGGCTTGAGCTCAGCAAAGTCATGGCCACACTGATCTAGAGCTGGTTACAGTCCCAGTGGAGCAAGAGACTGGATAGACAAGAGGCTCTGGAAACCTCTTCCATCCCACACATCCATAATTCAGTAAATTGATTTCTAACTCTAAATGGTAGCTGTGCCTGTGTGCAACATAAATGTCAACCTGAACAAAGGAGCTCTGTTGGATGTTGAGGTCTTTAACTGCTTCTGTCCTCTCCAATACCTGTAAATTTTCTGTAGGATGAGCTGGTTCTGCTAACAGTAGATGCTGAATGAGAGTCAGAGCAAGAAGCCCCCTCTCCTGTTACAACCTCTCCCTTTCTAGCCAGCAGCTCCTTTTGCACTTCCTAAGCTGGAAACTGCACCCTCAAGGCATTTGGTGCCTACTGGCAAAGCACCTTCTCTCAGCCTTTTTGATCCTGGTGAAATTTTGGGATTTTCCATCCAGTGACAATGGGTTGTGTAATGCAACCCTACTTCTTGAGGCAATGCACTCCCTAGGGTTTGTCTGAATTGTGCCAATGAACCAATTCAAGCTGCCTTTTTAAAGCAGACCTCAAGGCAAATGTATTCTTGATGAAGACCCACTGCAGCCACCAGAACACAAAGTATTTTTTCTGATACATGAAGAGCCAGAGTCAATCTCAGGAAGAGTTCAGAGCATCTTTTCAAGGTACTTGTACTCCTTGTAATGCACTCCTGCCCCACGTCCTTGGAGAACAAACACCTGTAACATCCAAATGGAGGGGCTTAGCCTGGAATGTTCCCACAATTATGTACTGTGGAAGCCAAACACTCCAGACATTGGCTCTTTTCCAAGGGTCCCACACTGATCTCTGCAGGCATCGATCTCTCCAGGGAGGCATAGTGGCTCCCAAGCTTTCTCTTGCACTAAAAAGCAGGCATTTTTTCTGCTACAGAATTGCTAACAGTTCCATACCTGTTCCTCCCCAGGTGTGACCTTCACTTTGTCTCTGAACATTTCCTAAGCTCTTACACAGTGGGAGGCTCTGCCTGGCACTGCAGCAGCCCTTTGCTGTGGGTGTCCCGACCTGGTCACCTCAGCACTTCAGTGGCTTTAGTGCTCAGGAAACCCCACAAGAGCAAAAGGTGCCCCTCAGGCCACCACACCCAGCCCTGCTCACAGCACTGCTCTGCCCTAAATTGTCCCCTCCAGTGATGCACAGGAGAGAGCATCAACCCCTGCTCAAGTGAACCCCACACCACCACAGAACGGCTCCAGGGTGAGAAGCAACAACGATGTAGGAGATCTTGGTGACACAAACATGCAAAGCCTCTTAGTTCCACCCCTCCTAGCACAAACTTGGCATCTTCTCAAGGTTTCTTCCACCAAGTAAAATCTTAGTAACTGAAAACACCAGACAAGAAGTTTGAGTTCCTCATCCACAGCTCAAGGCCAAAAATAGTCTGGACACAGTTTTTCCGCATGCTAAAAATTCCAGTTCATAGCCTTTATATGTTTTAGTGGCAACTGAGATGCCACAAGGAAGCTTAGCAACAGCTATCTCACACTTCCCATCCCACTCCTTCTCCACGCTCCCAGGCACTGTCTAACCAGTTGTTTCCTTCACGGAGTACAGCAATATATTCAAATGAGCATTACGGATCAAGGTGATTTTAGTGTTTTCCTATAGCTTTTCTCTTGTTTTTCCCATTTTCTTCAGGTAGCCAGAAGGAAATGAATGCAACCTTACTGGTGAATGCATGTGACCTTACTGGGGAATGAATGCAACTTTACTGGTGCTCTGAGCAATGCCTTTATTCCCTTCTGGCTGGAACGCACAGCTGGCAGGGTGGGTTCCCATACTGACCTCTGGAGTTGGGCAGGATTTTGGGCTGTTCTGCATGGACTCAGATTTTGAAGAGCTGGACTGAGACTCCCCTTTCTTGGATTGTTTCTGAGCACTGGTGGGAGCAGCTGGGGAGCCCATGGTGGTGTCTGGCCCCCTCTGCAATGGCTCCAGCTCATCACTCCCTTCATTGTGAACCTTCTTTGTGCTCTGATGGGTGAGCAACCCAGGAACAGCTGACTCTGCAATAAAATCAGCTGTCCATTAGTTACAGTCACAGGAAGGATATAGGATAAGCCACAAGCACCCCAGGGAGCAGCCCAAGTCTCTACAGATGTGCCTCGTTCAACAGACTGGACACCCGAGCTCTCCCTGGCCACAGAAATGCCAACTTCTCTTTACAAAATGAACCCAAAGTATTTCCAGTAGGGACAGAGATGCCAAAATTACACTAAACATTTGCATTATGTCCTTCCCATTTACATAAATATCAGCCCATTTGTACAAGCCCTCTCAGGCAATTACCCTTGTCCCAGTGGGGCTGCGGAGCAGAGCTGCACAGAGCAAGGGGCAGCTCTGAAGTCACCAGAGTGGAGGTGAGAAGGTCGATTTTTCCTGTTTGAAGCCGGAATTGTTGGAGTTCCTGTGACAGGAGGCTGAACTGTTCTGTTTGACTGCGGCACTGGTCTTCTAGATCCTTCACCCGGGCCTGCCAGGAGAGAACAAGGTGAGAAACAAACCCCTGTTGAAACACTGAGGTTCCAAACAGGATTTGTCTTTGCTGTATCTTTTCCCAGACTCCAAGGAGCTAAAGGATGCTTTAATGCCCTGCCAGGAACAGTCATTGGAAACTGGCAGCCTCACACCTCTACTTAAAAAAGCTGAGGCTCATCACCTCTGAGGAAGCTGACTACAAACTCCATTAGGACTTATCCCTAAAATGTTGGGTTTGAACTTTAATATCCTCTCTCAGCCCTGCACAAGACCAGATGAGATGAGTCAGAGAGAAATAAGCCTTAGAAAGATTCAAAAGGCTTCACATGTTTTTTGGAGCATTAAAATAATGTCTCCAAAAGGAATTGCTCTTCCAATCTTGTCCATGACTGCAGAGGCTTCAGCAAGCTCCCAAAACCTTAACCTGACCTCCCTACCATTCCAGGCAGGACTACCAACCAGTGCCTCCAGGCCGTGGCTCCTCCAGGCACTAGGAAGGGCAGAGAGCAAACGGGCCTATGTTGCAGAACTCTCTTTTGATGTGGGAAGCCCATACACTTTCCCCCCTGGTCCTACAGGGATGATTAACCCCAGGCAAAGGCATGCTGAGGACAAGAAAGCTACACTTCAGCAAGATGAGGTGCTAAGGAGCCTTGGGAAACACTCTGGAGAGGGAAGGACACATTCCTGCTAGAAAACCATTTGTATTTTCCCCATATTCTCTTTTTACCACCTCTAGAACTTCCCCTTACAAAACACTGCTGATTCTCAGCTGTCTTCACACATCTCCACATTCCCCCAGGTTGTAGGGAGATCAATTCCCAGGTGATTGCAACTGCCCCTTTCCCTCCTCTCACTGTTTCTTGAAGGTAAGATGCACCAAAACAGATGACTGCATGGCACTCTTCAAAATTTTCCATTCTACCAAATGTATTTGAAATGGTTTTTTCTCCATCCAACAAAAAATAAACGATG
Organism: Chaetops frenatus; assembly: GCA_013400775.1. Taxonomy (NCBI): domain Eukaryota; kingdom Metazoa; phylum Chordata; class Aves; order Passeriformes; family Picathartidae; genus Chaetops; species Chaetops frenatus. The sequence goes on along the minus strand of VZTR01021088.1, from coordinate 95,390 downwards.
CCTTGAAATATTACGTGAGACAGAAAGTCTGAGTTTTTAAGCAGCTCTAAAAATAACATTTCTGACCTGGAAAAAGCTCTCTCTCTCATCTAAGAGTAACACAAAACCTTTGAGCCACTCCCTAAGGAGAGTCAGGCATTTTTATTTCACTGTGATGTATCTATTTTAGCCATTTCAGTTTATTACTTGTTCCCTCCACTAGTCCAAAGGTCCTCTCATGCCCTAAGGAAAGCCTGATGAAGTCACTCAAATTTTGCAAGAACTATCTCTGAACTGAAATTAGATGCCAGGAGTAACTCCCAGAAATGTCTGTGTTATCCACTTGCTCAGAGGCAACTCCTTGTTTACTAAGTCACAGCGCACAGGATTCCTCTGCCATTATGAGTGTTTGAATTTACTTACAGTTTGGATTTTTCACATAAAGACTTCTCCCCCACACATTACATCTTAATAGAGAAAATAAACCCTCAACAGTAAGAACAGTTGCACTGGATCAAAGGAGGGCTTCCTCAAGTCCAGTATCCATCCCTGATCCCACCTTGGGACACAGCCTACAACAACAGACAAGTACAGAATGACTGCAGGACCAGAGAGGGATTTCCTGTCTTCTCTGGAGACATGAGCCAGCAGATACATCTGGATATTGTGTTTAATGGCATCCTAGTAGTACCTTGTCCTATAAATTCATAAACCACAGTTTAAATCCATTTACACTGGTGGCCAAGCCAATAGCCAGGATAATTCACAGTTTAATTCTAAGACACCCAATTAGTCAGGTGTCTTTGCAATCTGTTATTCCAAACAACATACAAATATACAAACATGCCTTAACCACTACTGCCACATCATACACAACATCTACTTCTAGCAGCTACTTGCAGGGGACCACAGACAGCTGGGGAGCAGCAGGTTTCCAGGGCAGTGCTGGAAGGCAGGAGGATAAGGAAGAGGAGGCCCAAGGACACGGCCAGAAGGTTCAGGGAACCAGCAGGAATCAAGCTCCAGACACAGAGAAGACTTCTGTGTCTATGCCCAACCCAAAATGGGGAGAAAGAGGAGTCTCCCACAACAGGGACTGGACTTCCAGAAGAGGCTGCAAGAGCAGGAGCAGAGCTTGCTGGGGTCAGTTTAACCACCAACTCAGGAACTGACTCTCTACACCCAACCACCACCAGCTCAGCTCCATCCTCTAAGACACTCTCTTTCTTGGCTGGTCTGTTCCACTTCTCCAGCTCATGCTCTCCTTTCAGACGTCCCTTGCTCTCTTTCTCCCTATCTTCTGCTATGTACTTTTGAGATCAGAGAGTCCCCATTTTGCTAGAAGGAAACTCTACAGGTGTGCAGTCCAAGTTCTTGCTAAAAGCAAGGCTGATGCCAAAGGAATTAAAGGAACATCCGTAACTCCACATCAGAGTGGGTGCAACCTCTGCAGGATGTGAGCATACCCCAATTAAGTCCTTTCCTGGAAGTTGTGCCAACTTGTGGCTGACATTTTTTTTAAAAAATCCCCTGCCTCCAACCCTGCACCTCCTGTGCCAGCAGGGAATTCTGAGCCCACCACCATGTTTAGTCCCTACTCTCTCTCCTCCACGTGCCTTTGCACAGTCAGTGTCACCTACATTTTATCTCCCCATTCCTCCTGAGATCTCCGCCAGATCAGAAGGTTTTAAAGCAGTTTTCTATCAGCTACAAACCCCAGCACTTCTACACCAGCCTTCTTTCCAAACCACCTGTGAACAGGCCAGCTAGCACAGCTCCCAGGCTGGAACTTTATTAGTTACCATCTCTTCTGGGAAAATTATTATCCACAATCTCTGCTTCCCATCTTCCACCCAATTACAAAGCCAGCAGGACCTGTATTCTTCTCCACGACACTCATTTGCAATGGTGTCACCACTGCCTTTGGAGTTTGAAGGAAACACTTCACTCTTGGACTGCAAAGACATTTAAATGTGGAGAAGGAGCACAGTCGGACAATTCTAAAAATCTGGAAGTGCCAAAAAAGTAAACTCCTAATTCTAACTGGTCAAGAAAGCAAAGCACTTAAAGAGAAAAGCAGCTGCTCCATCAAATGCATAGTGGAAGCTCTTTCAATTACATTTGTTTCTTGGCAGTAACACTCTTGCAATCTTTTCCAGAGTATAGTTAAAACAGGAATATCAAGCAACTGTCAAAGTCAGAACAGAGGGAAAAACGTCCTGTTTGACAGCATTAAAGCAGTACCTGCATGCAATCCAAAGTACTCTGGGAGCAACAAGAAAGGCAAAAAGAAGTATCAAACCACATCAGCAGTTACACTACAACACTGCCAAAGATAACCCAACCCTCAGTCTGAATGAAATTGTTTTCTCATCAACTGACAGTGTCTGCCTTGTTCCATACTGAGATTCCTACCTCATTCTTCTCAACTTTTAGGTCCCTTCCAACCCAAACCATTCCATGATTCTGTGATCTCTGTACCAGTAACATGAAAGCGAGGATATTTAACTGATAAAACCCTTGCAGAACAACATTACCCTCAAACACAGAACAAGAGGACTATCCCTTTCTTCCTTTGCACAGGGAGATGTCTGGTTTAAACCAGGGACACTTTTCACTAGGCATGGTTGCTCCAATGGCCTTGGAACAGAACCACAGCAACTCTCCCTCTCCCTAAAAGCTGCTCAGAACCCAGCCAAACACCAGCTGATGTAGAGCAGCACCTGTATCAGCTGATCCCATCTCTGCAGCCAAAAGCAGAGGTCCCCAAAAGGAGGTGGCAAGGCCACAATATATAATGTCACATCCCCCAGTACTCACCCAGCCAGCAACAATTTCAGTCCTGTTCAGCAGGAGCCCAGAACTCTTGGGCTCTATAGCTCAGACACTAGCCAAGCCCCCTCCAAAGCTGGTGCTATTTGCAGTCAGGGAGCAATCTCCTCCATCAGGCACACTTCCCATCTGCAACAATCCTGGGTCCCAAGAGCCCCAGAGCTGCACAGAAGTGGCACAGGGAGTTCACTCTTGACAGCCCTGACTGTTTGTCACCACTGCAGACAGGAGCACGGCCGCAAGAGATCTCACTGTCTGGGGGTACAGTAACACCTTCTGCTCATCTCAGATGTTTCAGTGCTCAGAAAACCTCTGAGAGAGCAGAAGATGCTCCCCTTGCCACCACACCCAAACCAACCCTCTGGTAGTCACTAAATTGCCACACCAAGTTCCCAGGGTTTGGTGCTGTGCCTTTGCAGCTCCAGGAATCCCATGTTTTCTCCAAAGTCACCCTGACAGACACTGAGCTGGTGCCAATCAGCCCCAAAGCAATGCTCAGCTCATCTGCCAGGCTGCACTGGTCACACTGTCAGCCACCAGCCAAAGCACATTCCCAGTGCATGTCAGAGCAAATGGGACAAGGGAGCTGGCTCAAGCTTCACCACTCCTTATGCTCAAGTTTTCCTATTTTTCCCTAATAAAACAAACAGAGCACACATACACAAGAGAAATTTTAAATCCCATGGACACAAGTGTTCTCCTTTCACATGATGCTGGAAAATGGAGCAGGCAGATCTGAGTTTGATTACTTAATGCACCCTTAAAAGAGTTTTTGGGCACAATCTGAATAAAGTAACCTATCTAAGGACTGAGCAGGCCAGGATATAATTCCCCAAACTTTGACCCAAATATTACTTTCACTGCAGCAACATGTTTCATCCAATCAAGGCATTTTGCACAAGAAAACCAACAAAATCCAGGGCATCCAAACTGATGTTATAAACAAAAGGTATCAAATCTGGAGCCACTAACCCCTCGTTTCTTTCTGTCTTACCTCTAGAAGCTGTACTGCTCCCTCATGTTCCCTTCTTGCCTCTGCCTGTGCCTAAGGAAAAATAAAGGGAGTTCACTTTTACCGTCATCCTACCTTGGCAGTCCATTGTAGACTGAAGCACAGGTCTGGTGAGGGGCAGCTGAGGGAGCTGGGAAAGGGGCTCAGCCTGGAGAAAAGGAGGCTCAGGGGGGACCTTGTGGCTCTGCACAACTCCCTGCCAGGAGGGGGCAACTCGGAGGGTCGGGCTCTGCTCCCAGAGAGCAAGGGGCAGGAGAAGGGGAAATGGCATCAAACTGTGCCAGGGCAGGGTCAGGTTAAATACTGAGAAAATTTCTTCACAGTCCCTGGCACAGACTGCCCAGCACAATGGTGGAGTCACCATCCCTGGAGGGGTTTAACAGCCCTGTGGATGTAGCATCTGGGGACATGGGTCAGTGATGACCTTGTAGTGCTGGGGGAATGGGTGGACTCAGTCATCTTGGAGGGCTTTTTCAATCTTAATTTTATGATTTTATGATTTAAAGCATTATACAGTCTGGAAACATCTCTGGGCTCTGGAGATACAGCAGTGAGAGGTCAGAACACACATTCAAAAGCAAAGCCCTTCACTTTGCTCAGGTACCAGAGCTCACGTGGACTCAGACACTCTTATCCTGTAAATTCACATCTACCTCCTCCATACACACCTCCAAAGGGAACAAGGTGCAGGAGTCCTTTCAGAGAGGAAAAGGTCCTCCTGTCACACCCCACATACCTGCTGCAACCGCCGGACCTCCTCCTGCTTCTCCTGCAGGACTAGCAATGCTTCCTTGTGCTCCACTTCCAGCTGCTGCCTCCGCTCAGCCACATTTCTCATGTGCTGCAGGACAAGGCACACACAGCTGAGGGGTGACACTGCTGAAACCCCATCCTGTGTTCTACCAATGGCCACAAAGCCAAACCAGGGCCTGTATTTCAGGTCATCATTGCACAAAGAAACTCCCGTCATAAGGCAGAGCAACACAGTCATAGAAAACCCTTCAAATCAGTGATGGCCACCTTATCTCCCACCCAAATCCTTGAAGCAGCCTTTCCAAAGCATCTCTGTCCACTTTGGAAAGCTGTGTTCCAGGATCCTGCAGAAGCACAACTCTCAGTGAAAGCACAGAGACAAAAGAATGGTCAAAAAAAGGCAAACAGACAACCAGTGCCATTCAAAGGTGTTTGGACAGTCCTTCCAGCCATGTGGATCCTACTGACCTTCAGCACCTGCTCTAGATTCTCCAGCTTGGTTTGGAGTCCTTGATTCGTCTGAATTACTGAATCCCGTTCCTTAGTCACCAAAACAACCTGCAGTTTCAGGTCAGCATTCTCAGATTCAACCTGAAGAGAAAGGATTTTCAGTGAGCACAAGCAGCTACAGGTGTCCCTTGTAAAAATAACAGAGACCAGTTTACTTCTGTGCTTTCTGCTGGCAATGATACCAGTATCAGGAACCTCCTCTCCCTCAGGTTTTCACTTAAACAAATAAATGAGCTTTTGTATCAGGCCTAATGTGTAACACTTTATTTGCACACTGCTCCTCTCCCTGGATTCATCTCCCCTCCCCTTTTGCAAGGGGGAAGAGACTGGGATAGGAACAAGCTACATAGTGAAGAGATAAAAAACAAGCACAAGGTCTGTAGGCATTTTTAATCCTACATGGTAGGATTAAACACAGAGAACAGGACAGAAAATTCAGTAGCCTGCTGAAATCATCTTTGCCTCCTCCACTTACCACAAGGAATTTTTGGTTCCAGAGTGCACTATGGCTTGCCGACTCCCAGCAACACAAGCAAAGACAAACATTTCCAGTTACAGCAGTTATTAAATATGTAAGAAGCCTGTGGCAAATTGACACATGGGACTGACAAATGACTTTCTAACTCTTGTGCATTAGATTTGTCTAGAGAAGAAGTTGGGCACAGAAGCCCAGATCAGCACATGACCATTACTGAGCTGGAAACTTCAGAACAGCATGTTCTCAGTAGAGTTTAGCAGAAGCCAATGCTGCCAGCCTGACAAAGACACTACTTTTACCTGTCCTGCCCACCCAGCCTTCTCATTCAGCTGCAAGTTCTCTTCGGCCAGTCGTGCATTTTCACTCTGCACCTCCTGCAGCTGGATCTCCTGTCCAGAAAGAGCAGGAATTACCACACCAGGGCCCTCTGCCTAACTCCCGTAGAGTATCCTGCAGAGCAGCTCCACTGCTCTAGTTTCCTGATGGTGCAGGATGCTGGTGGGATGCTGCTCGAGGGGTGGGACACAACAGTGAGCAGCACTGCTCAAACAGAACCCAGCTGTGGGCCTGACAATGGGCTTGGACCTGGATGACCTTTAAGGTGCTTTCCAACCCAAACCAATCTGTGATCTCTTGAGCAAAGCAAAGCAGAAACAGAAAGGAGAAATCCAGATGTTCTGCTATGAGCTGCAAAACCTTCCTGGAATTAAACAGGATTTCAGCCAACAAGAAGCACAAGAAAATGACAGTGGGATGGTGTTATTGCCATTTCAATACTTGTCTGGAGTGCCTGTGGAAATGGTTAAGTATCTCTCCAAATTAGCAAGGGCCATGGAATTCCATCCTGTGATTTTTGTAGCTCTATTCAGCCTGCAGGTAGCTGAAAGACTAGATAAACGATCCCAGCCTTAAGGGCTGGAGCCACAAATTTGTGACACTGTCCAAATAAACAGAAACACTGGGGATTCCTTATTAAGATGAACTGAAGAGAATCCAAGAGAGGCACACAACTCAGCTCCTCTTCTCCCATTATGCTTTAACAGTAGGCAACAAGAACACTTACTAGTTCTTTGCATCTTTTATGCTTTTTCCTCACTTCATGCTCAAGGTTTTCACATTTTTTGCGCTTTTTCTTGAGTTCAACTTCCTGCATGAAACAAGGAGAAGTAGATCAGCAAGCCCACTCTTACAATGCATATGAAATTCAAGCCCAGCCTCTCAGATGCAGTGCTGCATTAGTTATTTTTATTTTCTTATAAAAATCTCTTTGTGACAAACTTAAACAATGTAGAAACCAAGGCAAATTTTTCTGAAAGTTAGGAAAACCAAAAAATAAAGCAACGATTCCTCTCTTCCCCAAGCCTTCAGTCTGGAAACAGCTCTGCTCCCACATGCATGGACTGTTCCTATTTACACAGAACAGCAGGGAGGACAAGGTGTGGGGGACAAAACAACAGCGCTGTATAAAATTTCCATCTTTAAACTCTAGCTTTGCTATTTTAGCTCATATTCTAATTCCAGTGACACCTAACAGAGCAGACATCCTGCTGATCTGCAGCTACTCACTACCCTTCAGACAGACAGGAGCTGCTAAACCTCCCTGTGCACTGTCTTAATTGCTGGAATAATTCACAAGGGATACATTCCTCATCCACATCTGTCCCCAGTTCAAATGAGTCTAAATCAGAGAGCACAGAAGCTACTGGCAAGTTTCCCTCTCATTTGAGTGTGACATACTCCCCTGCCAGCCCAGCACCTGGAGCTGCCACCCAGCAACACTCAGCATGCAGGTAGCCCGTGTTTTCCTAAAGATTTCCCGATTTTCTACTTTTGCACAGCAGCTGCACCTGAAACAACTTCATCTAAAACCCCAAAAGCTCTACCTGGATTGCACGTGTGAAACCCCCAGCAAAAACAAGAAAGTAGTGCACTCCTTCCCCCAAACAAGGTTCACAGCTCACCAGCTGTTGTATCTGTTTGCTGCTCTCCTGGTTTGTTACTGCATTTCTGGGAGGGAAATTTTCATGTCCTTCAGAAGCAGGTCCCAGTGGCTGCACACCTGGTTCCACCTGAAAGGAGAAGAAATGCCAGAGAGCTCAGGGACATCCAGGACTACAGAGCACACTGAGGAAGAAGGGACCTTCCTGGCTGCACCACCCAGGAGAGCAGTGCTCCACAGGGAACTCCTGATCTCTGAGCTGCACCACTTGACATGGCGAAAACTGGACACCACACCAAGGATCTCTGTGCTGGGAATCTCCTGGAGCCCAGGGCCAACCAGCCCAGCTTGATTGAAGCACTCCCAAGGAACAGTGAGCTCCTGGAAGCTCTCAAGGTCCATTTGTGCCTCACCCAATGATTCAATGAGAGGCAGCAGCACCACCTTTCATGGCTCTCCCCAAAGATACATAGGGAGGAGAATGGAGAACACAGCCCACTAAGGGCAGAAATAAGTGAAGATGTCAGAATCTAAGGGCAGGGAAGAGCAGACAAACACTACCAAGAAATGCAGCATCCCACCTCTGCTTGTAGCTGGGAAGGGCTGAAATGGCAGCAGGGCCACGGCTCATGTGCCACCACCAAAGCAGATGAAAGGAGACACTTCCTATATAACCATTTGTACACAAGTTTCTAACTGATGGAAATTGCAAAAAAGGCAAATACTTAAAAAAACACCCAAAAAAACCTTATATTGCAGCAGGGGGAAACACATTCACAGATCTATGAAAAGTTTTTTTAAGATGTCAGTAAGTAAGTGGGTGAAGGAGACCCAGCAGGAACCTGCTTGGGCACGCAGAAGACATTCAGCTGCAGTCCTTTAACGGGTGCAGACACTGAGCCACCACGGGGCGAGGGGAGGGTTCTCTCTTGGGTAAATATTCAGTAAAAATGAGAGAGCTGAGAAAGAGGGAGCAGGACCTGTGCTCTGCAAGTACTGATGTAGCAAAGACAAACAGTGATGAGGGCCTCGTGACACTGAGTGATTACAGAGACAAATGATGGTTTAATCAAGAGTGCTTAGACAAAAAGGTAAAGAGATCTTTTGGGAAAGGGAGAGAAAACTTCATTATGCTATCATATAAATCAATGCCACAGTGCCCGGGATGCTGCTGCACGCTGCTTCCCCAACACAAAACTGACAGAGAAAATACACAAAGGAGGAAGACAAAGGTGATGAACACTGAACAATAAAACAGGCTGGAAAGAAACAAAAAAACCCAATAAAACGGTAGAAGGAGAGGATTTTATAAATCCAGGAGTGGCTTGGACTAGACGGACAAGCAATGAATATTCAATGCATCTGCTGTAAGAGCCGGGGGGCAATAAACGAGAGCAGCTGGCGGGAAGATGGGGGGAAGATGCGCAGCCCGTCCTCCCACCGGGGGATGTGGAATTCTGCCACTGAAAACACGGCAAGAAACTAGGAGAGCCCCCAGGAGCCAAATCCCCCCGGAGTCCGCGACTCGGAGACCCCTGACCCGCCGGCCCGGGGGCTGCGGGGCACACCGGCGCCCGCGGCCCGGCTCCGCGGAGGGCCCGGCCCGGCCCGGCCCGANGCGGAGGGGCCGGCGGGGCCTCGGGGGGGCCCCGGCGGCTCCGGGCAAGGGGAAATTCTGCCCCTTTGCCCCGGTGACACCCCCTGGAGCTGCCACCAGCTGGGGGGGGGCCCGATGCTGGAACGAGCCCAGAGGAGGCCAGGAGCCCCTCTGCTCTGGAGCTGGGCTGGGAGAGCTGGGAATGCTCACCTGGAGAGGAGAAAGCTCCTGGGAGACCTCAGAGCCTCTTCCAGGGCCTAAAGGGGCTCCAGGAGAGCTGGAGAGGGACTGAGGACAAGGGATGGAGGGACAGGACACAGGGAATGGCTTCCCAGTGCCAGAGGGCAGGGCTGGATGGAATATTGGGAAGGAATTCCTGGCTGGGAGTGTGCTCAGGCCCTGGCACAGGGTGCCCAGATTTGCTGTGGCTGCCCCTGGATCCCTGGCAGTGCCCAAGGCCAGGCTGGACAGGGCTTGGAGCAGCCTGGGACAGTGGAAGGTGTCCCTGCTCATGGCTGGGGGTGGGATGAGATGCACTTTTAAGATCCCTCCAATCCAAACTGCTCCATGATTCTATGAAGAAGAAACATTACCTGGTTTCCTAGGTGGAAAAAACACAACACGGGAGCCCTGTGCTGGGGAAACAAGCAGAACTGAGCCCTTGGCACGGCTCAGTGTCCCTGTGCTGGGGAGCATCCATATCCCTGCTCACCCTGAGACCTGCAGCTGGAATCTGTCCCTCTGGAAACCAGTACTGCACCTATTTGCAGCAGATGTGAACCACAGCCCACACCTTCTCCAAGTGAAGTTCCCTAAGAACAGCAATTAACTGAGTAATTAAATAGCCAAACTTTTCAAGCACTGACCCACTTGTCTCACCTCCCTGTGAGCTTTCCCTCCCAGTGCTAGGTCTCCCAAGGCCTCCTTCGGTCCAGGTGCACCTTTGAGGCAGGAATTTCCCGGTCCCAGACGTGCGGCAGCACTGGGCATGGCACTGCCTGAGCTCATTTTGGAAGAGCGGAGACACTCCTTGAAATTCTTGAGGGCGATCTGCCTCTGGAGCCGCAGCACCTCTCGCTGCGATTCCCGCAGCAGGCGGTCGAACTCGATGACGTTCAGGCAGCGAGGGTCATCCTGTGGGAAACCAAACGTGGCACCATGGCACTGACAAGCTCCAAAAGGTGGGACATGTCACATTTAACAAGCAAACTCCAAAAGAGGGGAGGCTGGGAAAACCCAGGTACTGTGGCACACACGCATGGCTGATTCCTGGGTCTCCAAAGCCTCAAAACTCAATTTACAGCCTTTATGCAAATACCTTATTCGTCTTGAAGAAAAAACCTGGCCTGTAACGCTCCTGCAGCTCTCCCAGCAGGATGTGCAGGGCTTTCCCAAGCACGGGCCATCTCAGCACATGCCAGCAGGGAGCGTGGCAGGACAATGTCTTTTCATGGCCCAGCCAAACCAGAGCTCTTGCTGCCAGCACTAGGCTTTGAGAGGTTGCAGGAATGAAGAACATCTGGGATTTGGTCAGTTCTTCCTCAGGATAATATTTGGTTTCCTAACATTCTTGATTTCTCTCCTCTCAAGACAGCATGTGGGATCGACACCTATCTTCAGCACAAAGAGTCACTCCCACTCGTGACCCAAACACAGCAGCTTTTGAAGAAAACCAGCACAATCTGACTCTCACAAAACCGGGGAGAATATGTCATCAACTTGTTTGATTCTTCAAAGGTCTCCAGATTTCAAGAAGCTGAAGAAACACATACCTGCATGTCCATATGTACAAAATCAGGTTGTGAAAACCTGTCTTTACAAACCTGCTGCTGGAGGAGACACTGTTCGTTCCCCTGGAAAGCACCTAAGCCAGAGATTTCAAGACATAATTGGTATCCAGGACAAATTTAATCCGCTTCCCTGTTCACTTCTCATTTGCCCTAAAAATAGTGTGTGCTTTATAAATACAGCTTGTGGAGAGAACCATGGTTACTCTAGTGCTGCAAGGGGGAAACTGAGGCAGCATTAATGGGAACTGATTATAGATTCAAGAAGTGAGCAGCTGGGCCTCCTCTGTGCCAGACCTATGTTCAGGCTATCAGGGTAGTAGTTCTTTAAACAAAATTGTCTGAGGCTATGTATAAAACCTCCCTTCCCCCACCATAAAAAGGCAGCTATTCCCAACAGACAGCCTCTGGAGCCTGGGGGAACAAGGGAGTAGAAAAAAAGCTTAGTTCTCCCCTCAGTTTCCATTATACCCATCCCCTGCAGCTGTTCCCCCCAGTCCTCCACTTCCAAGAATCCATGCTGCAAGAAATTGCAGCTTGGATTTAGCTGGAGCAGGGCTTTGGCTGGAAGCAGATCACTGGAGTATGATCTGAGGAAATTATTTTATTCCATTCTAAGAGCCCTGGCTTTGCAAAACAAGGCCAATGCATTTGCAGTCCAGGGTGCAAGCTGCGAGTCCTGCTACTGCCAGGGAACTGAGTGGATCCATTTCATAGCTACTGAAAAATTCTACTGATTTAAATATACCCAAACCAAATTGATTTGGTTACAAACTCTGAGTGTGCACCTCATATCTCTGCATAAGACCCCCTTCATTGGCATAATGCATTTTGCATGCTGCAGACAGATTAGGGGAATTTGGAATTTTAAGTAGCTGGAAATTAAAATTTAATGAGTGGTTTGCTTGGAAGAGAAATAGGAAAAACAAGATCAGACAGAATGATCTATATTGCTCTCTTTTCTGTGGATTCCCTGATTGATGTCCAGGTTGCTGGTGCCACAGACAGGGTCACCTTCTGGGACAAGGTGGTCACCCAGTTCACCCTAGGAAGGCACTGACTGAATTTGTCAGCTCTGGGGGTTGCACCCATGTGCTTTTTCTTGGCCAGGAATGAATCTTGCTCACCCACTTCAGTCACATTCCTTTGCAATCTGTCACTCTCCTGTCCCTAGCAGGTTCAGGTTGCCCAGCACACTCTGCTAGGAAAATCAGAGTGCCTTGGAAAGGGTCTGTTCCCCTTTCTGTGGGGGCCTGAGGTGAGAAATCAAAGGAATGGGAAGGAAACTTCTTGCTGACACTGTAGAGCACAGGCAGACCTGGATAAGTTTGTCCTGTGGTTTAATACCAGGAAAGATCAATGGGGCAGCTCTGTACAAACACCAAATACATCTCATTGTTCTAATCCTGACTAGGTCTACATTAGGGAGAGACTGAGAATCTACCTTCAAACCTGTAGTTAAACTGAGCAGATGGGGAGCTCAGGGACAAAAATAAAGCTGTTTTCAGTGAGGAAGTATTTGTCACCTAAATACCATGTAAGTAGGACAGGTAGAAGTGCAAGTGTTCAGCTTAGCTGGGGCAGGGAGGGAGGGGGGCACTTGACCACATTTGCATCAGCAAAACACGGGGAAACCAGCATGGGCACAAGTGTTACTGAGCTTCTCTGGAGATCTGAACTGACCTAAACTGCAAGTATCCAGTTTGGGAATTAAAGATGTAACTGAGATGCCCAGAACAGGTTGCTTTAGTCATCTTGAGTGGGAACCATCTCACCCAGCCCCAGCTGCCTGCAGAGGCTCCTTTCAGAGCCATCACAGAGAAGAGCTTTGCAGGAGTGACACATCTGACCAGTCCTAGATCTTGGGATGAGCTGAACGACCACTTTATCCCACCATTTATACTGGCGTGGCCTGTGCTGGTGCTGAGGAGAATGCAGGTCAGCAGCCCAGAAGCAGACACCAGCACTGGGGATGGTTTCATGAACACCCAGCCCTGCCTGGTGATTTGTAGCCTTGGTCATAAAGATGTCAGGAGGCACTGAGCTATCACCAGTCTCATGGTGGCTGTGACTCCTCAGAAAGCTGCAGCTCAAGGCTTGGGATCTAGACTGGTTGGCTTCTCAAAGAAACACTTTAAAAGGATGCCCTGCTTCTACATCTTGCTTGCAGCTCAGCCCTTTGAAAAGACACCCTTTCAAAGCCACCCACCCTCCGGTGGCTTCTCGGAGGTTTCCAGGGAAGGAATTTTAGTCACTGCTGGAAATGGCAGCTCAGATCCATGAATTGATGGAAGGACAAGCAGGGTGTCCCCAAACACACTCTTCTGGAGAGATCTGGACACTGTCTCTGCCACACACTCCCCCAGTGTCCCCATTCAGCTCACACATCAAATCCCCTCCCCTGTTTTAAGCCTCTACTTGAGACTAATTTCCCTCACACCACTTCCCAGAGCCTGATTTCCATCACTGCTGTTGCACGTGTCTCCAGCCCCAGAGGGATGTCCCATGAAGTGTCTCACCTTCCCTGCCAAGAGTTTAGCCTGCAGTTCCCGGCATTCCTGCTGCAGAGCTTCAATCTGCTTGTCTTTTGCCAGGAGAGCACTGGCTTGCTCTGTCAGCTCCTTCGCACGCTGGCGGGCAAATGCTTTTTTGCACAGTTCCAGGCTGGAGCCCTTCAGAGCCACCGGAGCAGTTACCTACAACAGAGAGCAGTGAGGAGTGTTTGTGTGTGATAACCACCACCCCATTAACCCCTGGTGTTCCTTAACACCACCCCAGCACCCCTTGGTGCTCAACAACCACCACCCCATCACCCAGCACAGGGAGCACTGTCAAAAAATGCAGCCTGGCCCCAAGAGACAGAAAAACAGACAGAGGAGCAGGACAGACCTACGGAAATGTAGAAGAGGAAAGGCTGGAAGGAAAAGTGGCTCAAAGAAGAGGTGGGAAGGACAAGGTACTCAATAGGTACAGCCAGCACGTGGGCTGCAGGCAGGGCAGTGGTGGGGAGGGTAAGGAGAGAAAAACAGGATGAAGTAAAAAAGACAAGGCAGCAGAGAGGAGGGGAGAATGGCAGGAAAGATGAGCATGGGTTTAAGTATAACATGGGATCAAGGATAGAGGTGGCCAAACCAGGAAGAGAAGTGGAGCTTCCATGGGTTTCTAGGCAGCAGGAAAGAGCTTCAGCAGGGATGGGCAGAAGATAGAGGGAAAGGCAGAGGCTAAGGAGAGCCCAGCCAGGGAGGACTGGGAGAAAAGCAGGACTGGAGGAAAAGCATTTGGGGTTCACATACTCCCTGAGAGGGAGGAAAGCATAGGGTGAGGATGGCAGTGTGCTTAGGGGGAACAGGGCAGGCAGGGACAGGCAGCTGGCTGAGCACAGGCTCTGCCCAGCAGGAGCTGAGGCTGTCTGGCACAGTGTCCCTGGGATGTCCCCATCCCTGGAGCTGGCTCTCCCACTGGGGACCAGCGCCACAGACTTGGATGAAGGGTCAGCTCAAACCCTCTGTTCATCCCAGCCCTACAGGCTGTGAGGATACATCCAGTCCCTGTGCTTATCCAGCCCTGCCTCTCTCTGCCCAGCTATTTTCATCTGCACAAAGCCTGACAATCTGGGAAGGGGATCCTCTGCTGCTGGATCAGGCACATGGAATCCTCTGTGTGAAGTTTTCTTCCCCAGGTCTTCCTGAGCATCTCATGCACATGCAGAAGCTGTGTGGCCCTGGCTCCACAGCACCTGGGTACCAAGCACTGGAGGGACCTGGTGCCAAATTAACCCTGGCTCCTCAGGGCCCCTTCTCTGGTCCTACCTCCAGCCCACCCTCCACAAGGCTCAGCCATCCCAGCACTTGCTGGTGTCAGGGCACCTGGGCTAGCACAGGAGCCCAGCAAGTCAGTTCTCCAGGCCGTGCACAGGCCTTAAACTGTTCCCACCCCAAAGTTGCACTGGGGAAACAAACAAAACAGTACTTGTATAGGTGCTGGAGGTTCTGCATAGTATGTCAAGTGATTTCTCTTAACACCGTATCTGACAAGTCCATCTGTTGCCCTGCAAGTACCAAAACCCCGTGACAGATGGGCGACACGGTGCCTGAGGACAGAGAGGGCAGCAGTGCCAGGAAATCCCCCTACCTTCTCTCCAGCACAGCTTTCACTTCCTCCTTTCTAGCCTAAATGGCTTGAATTCCCCATCACAATCCCCGCTTTCCTTCAGGAAGGTGTGCCTGAGATCCCACGCCCTATGGCCATCTCCCACTGCTGCTGCTGCATCACGTCAGACACTCCAGGGTTCACAACTAGCTGCTGCTGAGTTGGAGAAGGCATAAGCCCTGTGGCTTGTGCAGTGTTTCCAGTGAGGTGTGGATGGGACAGAGCTGCCTCTCACCCCTTCCTGTTTTGCTTCACCGCACTCCTTTTCTTATTCAAATCCTTCCTGTTTCTTTTTGATGAAGTCAGATGAATTATTTTCATGACTTGCCCAAAGAAAGCTGAGTTAATTACTTTAAACTATGACCTTACAGTAAGAAAACAAGCAGGAAGAAATTCCTCAAACCAGCCCCCAAGAGGAGTAGAGAAGCTGGTGGTGACTGTGGTTGGTGATTCTCGCCCTGCTGTGACGTGCAAAGCATGTTTGCTGTAGGTTTAAGAAAAAGGGAAAGGAAAGGCCTTTCTAGCTCAATGGAAGCAGAAACCAAAGGTCCTGGTGGGGAGGTGCTCTCCCAGGCCTGCTCCCCAGCCATGGCAGGTCCTGGCACCCACCACTTTGAGGTTTGCCTCCTGGAGCTTGCGGGCTCTCTCCTCCAGACGCTTGGCGATCACCGCCAGCTCCGCGTTCTTCCTCTTCAGGTGCTTCACCTTCTCCTCCGTCTGGGGGAAGCAGCTCCTGCGCTGGAGAGCAGAAAGAGAAGTGGGAGGTGAAGGCCTTGCTCAGGAGCTGACATCCCTGCCTCTGACCCACGTAGGGCACGCAGGCCTTTTCCCAGACAGGGCTTGGCCTGTTCTCCTACAGCTATCCCAATCACTGAACATCAGTCTCTGTTGCCTCTCTAGTCCCTGAAACCTGTGTTTTCCTGCTATTTTTGTTAACATGACCTCTCAGTCCCCATGAGATACCCCTCATCCCAGCCCATGCCATCCCACATGCTCCCTCTCCATGCACAACATCACCATTGCTAGGACTCAACATGTCTCCAGCATCAGGGTATCCTGGCCACCCACCCTTTGGGCTTTCTCCTCCAAAGTCTTCCCAGTTTATTGCCCCTGGGTTACAGGAGTCAACACATCCCTGAGGATTAGTACTGCACCACCATAGCAAGCTTATCCATGTCCTTTCTGTCCTGACACCAAAGCATGAACGGGAGAAGGCAACAAAGGACTTTATGATATTTGCAAAGCAAATTTCCTTTTTCTTCCTATTGATTCTGTTCACTCTTAATCCCCTTTTATTTATTATCTGTCCGTTCCAATAAGCTGCCACTTGCCAATGGCTCCTTCTCCCAAGGTTGAACGCAGATGTGTTGTGCCGTCTTTTCACATCAGCAGAAATGTCAGGTCAGCTGATCCTCACGATTATTTCCCTCCCCCTGTGAGAGTGCACCATGGGTGCCTGGGCTGGAAGGCTGAGGCTGATTTTTGAGAGTCAAATTTGATGAGAGCACAGGCTTGTGCTTCACTAAAATCCAGATGACTGATAAGGGGTAACCCCTTGGGGTGCAGGTCATGCTGAATTTACGCTTTTTGTGTAAGAAAATTATCTAAAATATGCGTTTTGAATGGGGTGATATAAATCTGAAATGCTGAGCAATCAAATTTGCCCAGCATGGCTGGGCTGCACCCCTACACTGCAGGGCTGTGTAAGGGGTGATGCTCTCCAGGGAGGATGCAGGAGGAGAATATCCACTTTACTGAGGGTCCTGGCTGCCCACCTGGGGAGTTCAGGGATGAAGGAGGGGGCAGAAGGCAGAAGGCCCAGGTTGTGGCAGCCTGGCTTGACTTTGGGGTGCAGCTGGGGAGGATCTTGGTGCTAGGCCCTCATGGGAGCAGGGGGCAGTGCTGCACTGTCACCCAGAGCCAGGGCTGAGTGAATTAGTATTTCTGCTTTTCCACTTAGAGAGGAAACAAGAGCTACTTCCCCTCCCCTGCCCAGCCCTGCTCTGCACTGTGGGGAAGGGTCCAGCTGCAGTGTGAATGCACCCAGGGGACCCAAAGCACCCAGACCCACTGTGTCCTCTGGCCCTGCCCAGGTGATCCTGTGAATTCAAGAAGCATTTGGACAATAGTCCTGCACGTGGTGTGACTCTTGGGGATGGTTCTGGGCAGGGCCAGGAGCTGGACTCGATGATTCCTGTGGGCCCCTTCCCACTCAGCATGTTCTGTGATTCTATGATCTCTTAGAGTTGGCAGCAGACAGCAGCTCCCCGTGTGCAGGACTCCCTCCCCACGGAGCATCCCACGACAGCTTCTCCTGCTCACCAGCAAGCTGTTCTCCTCGGCCAGGCTGGAGCAGCGGTGCCGCAGCTCCTCCAGCGCACTCAGGAGCTTCGTGTTCTGGCTCACGAGGAAGCTGTAGTCAGCCCCACTCTGCAAAACAGTACAGAGAGGCAAGGCAGGGCTTCACCTGCCTGAGGCATATCCTGCAGGACCACAGGGCTTCACCAGGGGCAGTGGCTGAGGGGCCACAGCATCACACCAGCCCCAGCCCCATGGTGAGCCCGGCCTGGCTGTGCCAGGGGCTGGCAGGGTCAAGGTGCTGGTGGCCAAGGGTGGGATGTGGGGGCTGATTTCAGGAGGAGGCAAAGGGCTGCATGTCCACTGGGGGACATACTGGCCTCTGCGGCCACCCTGAGGGTGACAGCTGCCATCTCCATAGCCTTAAGAATTCTTTCAACTTCCACCCAGGGAAAAAGCACAGACCCTTCTGTTGTCCTGAGCCATGGCACCACCCAAACTGGCTCAGGTGAAATACAGGCAGAGCCAGCAAGACCCAGGCAGGCAGAACACAACCCCTGGCACCCCAGACATGTGTGCTGCTCCCCACAGCTAAGGGACCCAGCGGCCTGCAGCACCACATGGTTTAGAAGGCAGTCAGACTTCCTCAGCCTCTTCCCCACATCAGCACTCATGTTTGGCCCAGGAAAGTGCCCAGGAGCCAGACCCCAGATCTTCCTCTGTGTGTCAGCCTTGGCTACGGAAGAAGGTGACATGCAAGACTTTTTGCAAACACCACCTTCATTTTGCCACCCCAAAAGCAGCAGCAGCAGCAGCAGCAGCAGCAGCAGCAGCAGCAGCAGCAGCTCTGCCAGGAGCTGTATATAGTCTGCGGTTGCTGCTTCCTGCCCAGAGCAGCTTGCTGCAGCCTCGCTACCGCTGCTGGCTCCCAGCAAGGATTCCTGGCTGTTAGCAAAGCTCAGAGCCGAGCTGGTGCTGCACAGCTGCCATATGGCAGAGCCTCGGGAAGATCCCACCACACGCTTTCCCAGCAGCCAGGCAGGTCCTGCAGGACCCGCTCCCAGAGCCCAACAAGTCTCTGCTGAACGGCCACGACCTTCCCGGTGCACAGCTCTGCCCTGCAGTTCTCCAGCCAAAGCTACGGGGGAACATCCCTCACTCCCCCAAGGGAATGCTGCCCAACCTTTCTGGGTCACAGGAGCTCAGACAGGAGTTAGCTCTAGGAGGTCTGAGACTGGCTAGAACTCATGACACTTTTGAACAATTCTGGTTTCTCCATCATGTTCACTGTAGAGACAGGGCAGGACACCAGTGCTACCAAGTCCCCTCCCAGTGAATTCCCCAGTGTAGGGCCATGCTCATGGCTCTCCCAACATCTCACAACTGTATGGAAATGCCTTGACAAAGAAGGGAGGGGAAAATAAGCTGAAGGAGGCTGTGAAGGAGGCAGAAAACAACAACAACAACAAAAATCAGAAGATGATGCCCAGCCCTTTCCATCAGCCTCACGTGGTGTCCCCGGGCTCATCAACCCTCTGAGACACCAGGATATGACGTGCCACGAGCTGACAGGCTGTTGGCAGAGTGATTTGTAGATGCCCATCCTCCCTACAGAAATCCCAGGGTTTGTGAAAGCTGGAGTGAAATGCCCCATAGAAGGAAATTGTACTGCTACCCACACATGGGAAAGCAAGAATACATCTTCTCCTATTTTTTTTTTCCCTCCTAGCACTCCGGGCCACTGTTCCTGGGGACATCACACTGCAGCACCTGGGTGGCCCCTCCTGCTCTCCAACAACTTAGGGCCACTCCCAGGGATGGTCAGGGTAGGCCCAGCAACAAAAGAAATTCCTGAACCCAGCATGTCAGGGATGCCAAGAAGCTCCTCTGGGAGCCATGTGCACAGCTCTGTGCCCAGCACCAGCTCCTACAGCATCAGTCCCATCCCTGCAGCTTTACAGGGACAGTGAGGTGTCCCAGGGAGCATTTCCCCCATCACCAGCTCCAAGAACAGCAAAGCACTTCCTTGGCCTGGGAATCCACAAAGGGGACACTGCAGGTGACAAAGAGGGGACAAAGCAGGGCAGGTTCATGGAGAGAGGGGTCCTACCAGCGTCTCCTGTGCTCTGCATGACAGCACCTCAGGCTGGTTCCCTGCTGCCATCCCCAGAGCCAGCAGGCAGCCCTGGGATGAAGCCAAAGTGCATTATTTCCATCTCCTTGCCACTGCCAAGAGGCCTCAAAATTCTTGTCTGTGGCTGCACTGAGACAGGCGAGCGCCATGAGCCAGCAGCCTCTGCTGGGATGGGAGCAGGAGAGCTTTTGAGGAGGAGCTGATGTGCTCTTGCCTCTCCCACCAGCCAGCCAGGACTTCTGACATCAGGGAACAATCATGATGTTCAGCAGGGAACAATCAGCACCTCCAGTATGGCATGGGGATCTTTTGGGGACCTACATTCAGATTTCTGTAGCCATAAAACATTTCTGTAGCTATAAACCATTTCATCAGGGCAGGATGCAAAGGCCCTTCACCCCTCACCCCCACCCTGCCAGGCTGCCCCCAGCTCAGCCCTATCCAGGTTTTATGTCACGACTGCAGAGCCCATGGCATGGCAAAGGCTGGCACGTCCTTTCCCATTCTGTGAATGTTGCAGCCTGCCCGGGCAAGGTGCCACGGAGCAGGAGAGTGTGGCTGCGTGCTCCAGGCAGGGGCCAGGCACGGGGCCAAGCCTCCCCTGTGCCAGCACGTCCCCCTGCAGCCACAGCTCCTTGGGGCTTTGCCCAGAGAGGCACAAGGGACAGCAGCAGCGAGAAGACGTGGGGGCAGGAGATCCTTGCTGTGCCAGGACGTCTGTCCCGCGGGGGAACCTCGCTGCCCACCAGAGCTTTGCCAAACCCTCCCGTCGGCTCTGAGCCGCCGCTGGCTGCGTCAGCCGAGCCGTCCTCCAAGACCACGGAGAGCCTGGAACCGAAGGGCTGTCTAGACGTCATCCCACGCTCATTAAACATTCATTTCCTATAATGAAATGGCTTTTAATTTATCAACCGCTCTGCAGTTCCTTAAGGATCCCGTGCTGCACGGTGCAGCCTCGCTGCTCGCTGCGGTCGGGGCTCCCACGGTGCTTTTCATGGAGAGCTGGGAGAATTCGTTCGGGAGAAGAGACGCAGAGGCTGCCCCAAAGTGACTCAGCCAGATGAAGACATACAGAGGTGTCAGCAAGAGCTGGAATCCAAATGCATTCCTCGGTCAGGGAGGTTTTCCGTGAGCCAAGCAGAGCTGACACCATGGGGCAGCAGAGGGTCTCCAGGCAGCCACATTCCCCAGATCGGGAGCATCCTTAGCCACTAAAAAATTAACCTAAAAATTAACGTAAGTCACGTGGTCTTTTGCCACAAGGAAAGTTTCTAAAATGAGAGGAAAGCAGGAGCAGAACAGCAGGGATGCTCAGAGACGAAAGCAGCAGGCACATGTCTTTGAAGCCTCTGTTACAGGGGTATCAGCATTATCTGTCTCCTCTCTTGGCAGGTAGAGCCCAAAGTTTCTCCAAGATGCATTGATAACAGCAAACAAAGAAAAGCCTCAGTGTGGCAGCTGCCAGAAAACTGCTGCTTTTTCACCCGAAAGCTTCAAAAAGCACCGGAGAGTGGCAGCGGCTTTTGCAGGGAGAAGTGCCCAGCCAGGCTGCTAAATGGGTCACACAGGCAAAATCCCTCTGGAGCACCCAGCATCCAGCACAGTCCTTAAAGTCCTGCAGAAAACTTGCAGGAGGCCGTTGGGGGACAGTAAATCAGCCAGGCAGTGCCTGCAGCTGCGCTCTGCAATGCGGCTGGGGCTGTGCCGGCATCCACTGGCCCAGGGCTCCCCTAGCCAGCACTGGGGAACAGCCACGGTCTAAACACAGCCCTGCCTTGAAATCCCTGCTGACAGCCAGCCAGGGAGGAGCAATTTACCAGGTGGACCCATGAGCAGGTCGTTTCAGGTGGCCTTTGGAAACAGGTGGGCTGATTCGAAAACAAACCTAATTTGAGGGTGTAGAAACCACACACAATTTGAAGGTATAAACCACTGACAATTTCAAGATGCCCTGACTTCTCCATCTGCAGCTGATCCAGGGTCCGGCTGCTGGGTTTGCTTTGCAGGAGCCATCTCTGAACACAACCCCCCTCTGCAGACACCTTGCAGAGTGATTTCCCAGGTGAAGCTATCCCAGCTCTCCTGCTATTTTGAATATATTAAATCCATTACCTCTCCTTCATTTCAAATCATTGTCCCCAAGCCTCCACCATGTCAAAGCCCTTTAGCTGTTTGTTCCACCTGACTTTAGTAATTAGCTCCCTTAACCTCTCAGTCCTCTTCCTCAGTCCACAGGAAATGAAGCCTGTCACTGCCAATCCATTTTCTCCTCTTCCAGCCAGTTTCAAGGGAATCAGGCACCTCACAGGACAAAGTTATTTTCCATAGGCTGCTCTTCTGCAGTGCCCTCACTGCATGTCAAAAGCAAGACAAAAATAGCCTCAGCTCCTGTTGGGTCAGTGAGCAGAGGCAGCCCCAGTGCTGCTGGCACAGCGAGCAGCCAGCACATCCCCACCCAGGGAACAGGGACATGCCAAAGGTATGGGAGAAGTAAGAGCCTGGGATGAGGCTTGGTTATCCTGCCACTCCTCTGACAGGCAGAGTGTCCCACTGTGCTTGTCCTGCTTCCTTCCTGTATTTTGTACCATTCCTGATTTCAGACACAAACATCTCTGTTGTGCCCTTGCCTTTAGGGCACTTCCCCACAGCCCCATGTGCTGCCAACTCCCCTTTTCACCATTTCATCATCAGTCAGCATTTTCTTCTGCTGCCCATCCCTCTTCCAGCCCTTATTTATGTGATTTCCTCATTTATCTGATTTTTTGCACCCCATGTAACAAATTCACGGAAGAAAAAATCCATCTAAAGCTATTAACTTCAAAAACCCTGCCTCCAGCATGAGGAGTGCTGGAGCCATGAATTGGAAGATATTGAGGGAATATTCAGGGGGGCAGTCACTATATATTTGCTGTTTCTCTGCATTTCCTCAGGCATCCTCTCCTGCACACCCTCTCACCACTGCCAGCTCTTCATATGCTCCTGACTGAGGTTTTAAAATGAGATGCAGCTAAAATTGGAGTCTCACAAAACCAGGTCCCCTCTATCTTTAAACTCTCTGTGGAAGCACCATTATAAATCCCAGGAACCCAAACCCAGCTATTCCAGGAGGAGAATAATCAGCTCAGTAGCCCTGATGGCCCTGGCTCGCTGTCCTTTGATGAGCTCAGCTTCTCCAGCCTCCCAGCCAGGGAGAAATTAATGTTCCTGCAAAACTGAGACAGGGAGGAATGTGAGTGGAAAATAAACTCGAAAGGCAGAGGATCATCTCTCCAAAATCCAAGGCTGCAGCCGGGTCCAGGGTGCAATGCGGCACAATTCCTCATCTTTGACAGCAAATCCAAAGGATGGGAGGATTTGCAAGGAGATGAGAGAAGACAACACTGAAATACCTCATGGCTGCTGGGAAGGTGGCTCTGAAATGCTCCTGAGGTGCTGCATATGTGATTCTTCATCCTTTACCCTCAGACAGAAAAGAGGGCAGGGACTTGTGAGGAAGGGAGGGTTTGGAGAAGCCATGGGGGACTCTGGCAGGGGAAAGGTGCTGCTCAGGGTGCAGCTTCTCAGCTGGCTGAACACTGCTGGGATCACCAGTTCTTTTGTTTGGCCAATCTGCTCTCCAGTGGGCTACAGAGACATGTCCCTGCTTCCAGCTGGCCCCAGCCTGCCTGGAGCAGAGGCATGACAAGGTCTCTGTGTGGCCCACAGCTTTCCCCAGCTGTGACCCTGCTCTCTCTGTGTTGAGCACAAAGAGCTTTGCCAACCCCAGGTTGTGTTCGGCCACAAACTGGAGCTGATGAATCAGATAACCTGCAGCAGCACCAGGTTGTGCAACACTCCTCAAGTACAGGAGCATCACCCTTGGCCACTGTGTGACCCCCATCCACCCCCGGGTCCCCTGATGGGTCTTTGACCCCTACACACCTTGTGAGAAAGATCTGCATATTGTAGGCTGAAAAACAGGTACAAAGCCTGTTCGACCAAGTACCCTTTGAACACTGGTGTACAAGTGTCTCCCTTGTCTCTTACCAGCTTCCAGAAAGATTCAGCCAAGCTCCCCTCTTGGTAAAGGAGGACTCTGCTCCATCCCCACTGCGCTCAGGGGATGTTGCTGTTCCACTGCTCACCTGGGGAATCTGTAGAAGACAGGCTGTGCACCGTAAAACCTGGCCAGGCTATAATATTCTGAAGCCAAGACAGCTAAGCTGTCTTTTTCCCCCACTACAGAATTTTCTGGGTTCTGCTGAACAAATCATTGAATCTGAAGAGAAGTAGCTCATGCAAAAGTATTTCCACTATAAAAAAAATGCAAAATGTAGATGTGGGAAGCAATGTGTGAAAAACTTCAGTGCAAACACAGAAAGACTTTGCAACCTCTGCTGCTGTGTACTCATGCACATTGCAAATCATTTGAGCTAGAAGATGGGTACTGGCTTACTAGGAGACATTTTTGGAGCTTTTTGTTGCTTAGCTCTGAGCAGAGGTCAGTCTGCAGCTCCCAGCACTGCAAGCTCAGGCCCAGACCACCCTGAGGTCTTTGTGGAGCATCTGGACTCTCTGGATGCCACGTGTCAGATAATTCTATTTTGTGAGCATGCAAAAAACCCCAAACCCCCTGGTGAAGAATGATAAAATTTAGTTCTTTCCAGGTTTGGTATTTGATGGCTGGAGTAGGGATGATTGTTCTCTGATATCTCATCTTTCCTGTAACAGAAATTCTAATCCAAAGAAACACTCCCAAGAAAGGCATGAGACTTCTGCCTTCACCCTGGGAAGGCACTGAGCTGCAGCTCAGTAAATCCCCTGCCCACACAGAAGAGCCACAGCCCTCCAAGAGGATCATGGCTTGCAAAGTTAACACCAAGTCTCCTTCTCACCACAGACCCTCAGCAGCAACACCCATGAGCACAGGTGTGCTTTGATTAAGTGGAAATACTTGATTCCTCACCATGGTCAGCTCTGAAGAGGCATATTTGCTCTTCCACCTAGCAGAGCACATCAGGGACCTGAGGGGCAGATTTCATACGTACAAGTTTGGTTTTGCCCAGAAATCTGCACTGCAGTTTCTCACCCACTTCTTCCTGCTTTCCAAATCACTGGCAGCTTCCCAAGGGCCAAGAACACCTTTTCTTTTGGGTCACATTGGCTAAAAACCTGCTCTAGTTGCCCAGGCTATGGCATGATTAGATAGGAAGGAATTGTTCCCTGTGAGGGTGCTGAGGCCCTGGCCCAGGGTGCCCAGAGAAGCTGTGGCTGCCCCTGGATCCCTGGCAGTGCCCAAGGCCAGGCTGGACAGGGCTTGGAGCAGCCTGGGACAGTGGGAGGTGTCCCTGCCCATGGCAGGGGCGGCACTAGAGTGGCTTTAAGGTCCCTTCAACCCAAACCACTTTGGCATTTTGTGGTTCTAGGTTGGGATCAGTGTTCTTGCTCATCTCAGTAAAGGAGGAACTCATTTGGGGCATTTATAGCATTTTGTACTGGACTAGGGAGCCCCAAATGGCCAACAGCTTTAACAAGAGATGGAGGGGGGAAATCATCCACCTGCAGCCACCACAGCACCAGACGTTGATGTTAAAGCTGGACTCGATGGCCTTGGAGGTCTTTTCCAGCCTTAATGATTCTGTGGAAATGTGAATGGCAAGAGCAGCTGATGCTCCAAGGGGGGTTTTCCCAGAACTCTGGGATGCAGAACACCCACATTCCAGCAGGAGGGGGCAACAAGGCTGCCAGCCCTGCACGTGCCATTTCTCTTCACGTTACTCCTGTAAGAAGGAGGACTGGAGCCACGGGACACGAGAAAGGCATTGGTGAGTCCCCTCCAAAATGCAGAGGGTGACGTGAGAAGGATGCTGAGGTGGAAGGTCATGGTGTGGCAATGGCCTTGTCCCAAATCTGGTTTGTCTCCACCAGCCAGAGGAGCCAAGGACACAGTGAGGAGGCACTGCTTGGTATCCCTCACCCTCCACGTCCCACACAAGTGACCTGGCCAAGCCTTTTAGACATGTCTTTGCACAGAGGGCATGAGCTTAATTAGAAAAAGAGCTGAAATGAGCATTGCCTTCCCCTTCCTTGTCTCACTTTGCCTTGTTTTCCATTCATTCCTACAAAGAGAGAGGCACTGGCTCTTCCTGGCAGGCACTGCCTGAGGTGGCTGTGCATCCATGGTGCTGCAGCAAACAACACTAAGGCATTTGCATGAGGCTGAGCGCTGCCAAGCCAAGGAAAATTAATTTACTCAGATTTCGAGCATGATGGAATACAATCTTCAAACTAGGATTCCAGGAAATGGCAAGAACTGGCTCCAATGCCCAAGGTCTCTGTGTCCTAGTGCCATCTTTCATTCTGCTGGCCTACCCTTCCCAGTCAAGGCTGCAGCTCTACATACCCTCAGACATGAAATTAACAATTTTCCAGCTTTGCCAATGGACAATTTGAAGCTCTTGAAAGACCACAAATTCCTGCAAAAGGCACTAAGCTTATCATTAAATGCAGCTTGGCCTGAGCACTTGATGTGGAGGATACTTACCATTATTTATAATTATTTATTATTTAGAATTATTTTATAATTCTTCCTGCGTCTCTGCTTTGTTTTATTAGGTCCCACTGGGACCAACAGGGTTTTTTGTGGCTATTTAAATTCCTACTCACTGGAGAGCTCCTTGATTTAAGTGTTTTCATTTGGGTTTTTGGATATATTGAATATTCTCAGCTCCACATGACCTCAAGGGAAGCTGAGGCTTGGATTTTGAGAAATTCAAATCCAAAGCAACCTCCTGTGACTGAGAAGGCATCATGGGAACCAGCTCAGAGCACCCTAACTGTGCCCCTTTCCTGTGTGGTTCTGGGATGGGAACAGGGAATGGTCAGCTGCTGAGCTCATCCCTTCCATGAGTGCTCTGGGGAGCTTGGGGAGATGAGTAATCCTGGAAGGGAAGGATGCAGGGAATATGCAGAAAGTGAACGACCTTGATCCTCTCCCCTTGTCCAGTGCAGGGCAGCAGGAGGGAGCCTTCCCTTCAGCAACCCTCTCCCAAACCACCCTGAGTTTTCCAGGGCCAGAGCAGATCCCACTGGAGCAGCATCTCCTGGGAGATGCAGGCAACTGAGCTCTTGTGGGAAGTGCTCTAAAATCCATCTGATGGCATTCTGGGAACTCTCCAATTTCCAGCCAGACTGTATCTGTGCCACTTTAACCCCATTCTTCCTACACAGACAACATTTTTCTCCTTCTCTGATATTCATTATTTGGATTGGGATCTTACCCCTGCAGTGCCTAGAGATTCTCATCAGGAAAGTGATTTCTTAAGTCTCATGTCCACACAGAAATTTTGGGAAGCAAGAGCAGAGCAATCCCAAAGGCCCAGGAGGAAGGACACACTTGTGACAACCCCCAGACAGCATTATCCAGTGGGGCCATGGTGGGACTGCTCTGCTGAGGAGCTGGGAAAGCCTGCAGTGCCTTGCAGGATGTAGGGACACATGACAAAAGGATGGACAGACATGGGCACAAGTCTCAACAAGGAAAATTCCCACCAGGCTATGGAGAATGTTCCTCTGGTGAGATCCCAGCCCCTGGAGATACTCAACACTTGCCTGTTCAGGATATGATCAGCCTCTTCCAGCTCTGCAGCCTTCTGGGGGCAGGGGCTGGATGGGAGACTCCAGGTGTGTCCCCTCACCTCACCTCCCTAACTCCAGAGCTCCTCTGCCAGCTCCCAGATGGGAGAAGGGTAACAGCTCTCCACACTCTGCACTCAGGAGAGACCCAGGCAAGAACACCAAGATTAACGTGACCTGCAGACAGTTTTAGTGCCTATCCATAGTCTGTCCCCAAGTGAATGGCTGAGCACTGGTGGCAGAGCCCGGGACACACAGCAAGAGCTTCATCATAAAATCAACATCTTTAATCAGCTCTGTCAGTGATGGGCCCTCAGGAGGCTCTTCCCCACACCAGGAGAGGACTCCTTGCAGGCAGCTCTGACATCCCAAGGACAAATGTCCTAAAGGAAGCCTGGCTGTGGCAGCAGCACACACAGGGAGTGTCCCAGCCTGGCTGGGAGCAGCCAGGCTTTGGAGAGGAGCTGTGCAAGCCTGTCTTGGCCCTAACACAGCACCTTGTCCCCAGCTTGGAAGGTGTCCCTCCACAGCCCAGCAGCACCAGCCCTTGCTCTGCTGGGGACAGCAGCACCTCCTGGGGCTGAACTGGATTTCACATCCTTAAAGCTGCTTGGCTCCACGAGAAACTGCTGGGTTTTTTACCCCAGGAAAATACAAGGTAACCTTTCTGGAGATCAACATCAGTGTTAAGGATGGTACTGCCATGGTACCACCAGCACCACGCCAGTGACATCACAGTGCCACTGTGGCACTGCCATGATGCAGCAGAGTAACACAGCACCTTCACTCTGGCACCAGAGCACGTCACAGCACCACCAGCACCACCAGTCCCACCACAGTGCTGCCCCAGGACACGGTGCTATGACGGTACCACCATGGTGCTGCCAGAATCCCATGGGAAGGCTCCCACCCAGCCAGGAGCCTCCAGGATCACAGGAAAACACTCAGTGCAGCCCAAGAACCAAGGCAAAGTGGACAGCAAGTGCCCAGCAGTCACCACCTCCACAGAGACCAATGAGGGGTGCCCACTGCAGGGATCAGCAAGAGCAGGTCCCACAGGTGCAGTTCAGCTGCTGGAGCACCCACAAACGCCCCTCTGAACCAGGCACCTGCCCTCCTTCCAATCCCAGCCTTCCCACCCAGGCTCCCACCAGGACATGGCACCTGCTCCCTCCTGTGCCAGCCAAAGGGAAGCGTTCCAGGACACGCTGGGCAGGGCTTGGGGCAAGCTGGACTAGTGGAAGGTGCATGGCAGGGGCTGGAATGAGACCGTCTGTGAGATCCCTTCCAACCCAAACCATTCCAGGATTCTCTGAAGACAGTAGGTCTGGTGCAACCGACTGGACTCCAGGGATACAAAAGAGGGGTGGGAACAGAAATCCATCCTACTCTGCTGCCCGTATTTTGACTGCAGTGCTTCTGGCACAGCCAGGATCAGGGGCAGAGTCAGACCGATGTCCAGTTTGGTCTTTCCCTAAGCATCACGATAAACAGACCCTTAACAAGCTGTGCTGGAGTGAAATCATGTTCTCCCTCGGTGGGTTTCCAGGGGTGCCATGTCTCCAGCAGGCTGCTCCAGGCTGCTCTCCAGCTGGGCTCAGCAGCATGGCACAGCCCGGCTCAAAACGCCCCTGCTAAACCCCAGCCAGCACTGGGCAGCTCTTCTCCCCTGTGCTCAAGAAGAAAAGGCCAAGAGCCGCTTTCTCCCCTATTTTAAAAACACCACAGAGCTTCCCCAGATCCTGGGAGACCCTAGGAAGATTGCTGATGTTCCCCGTGGGAAAGGGTGGCAAGCTGTCCTAAACAGGGTGAGCCGATGAACTTCTGTGACCTAAATGAACCCTCGGGAAGCCTTTTGGGCTGTTCTTGGGGAGATGCTGCAGGGGCCGGGAATTGCATTGCCCCGAGCTGCTGCCTGCAGTAGCGGTGCCCCCAAGCTGTCCAGAGAGGAGAGGGGATGCTCTGGAAGGGGGTGGCAGTGAATCATGTCCCTGCCACTACCTGCGGAGCCATTGATGCTGCCGGAACGGGGAGATGCCGCAGGGATGGCTCAGCCTTGGCTGGTGCAGGGCTGTGCCTGCTCCAGGTGTGCTCTGCCCAGCGCTGACCCCACCAGGGCTCCGGCCAGACCCCGCAGCAGCTCCAGCGCCTTCCAGGGCAGAAGCAGCTGGAAATCCCTGCTGAAGGGCACCGAAGGCTCCCCTCTCTCACGAAGCAGCGGCCGCGGCAGGTCCCAGCCCCGCGGGGATGGTTCTGTGGGTGGCTCAGCCGCAGCCCCGCGCTCCCGATTCCCCGTGCCCATCTCGTACCGAGGTGACATCCCCCCACCTCTCCCCCAGAATGAGCAAACGCACCCCGACCTCCGCCTTACCTGGGGGGGTCTGTCTGTCCGCTCCATCGCTCGCAGCGGCCTGACGAGCTCCGGTGCGGAGTGAACCCGCTGCGGGTCCGGCGGGGGGACGCGGGCGGTTCCCGAGGACTCTTCCTGGGGCTCGGGTGCTCCGTCCCGCTCCGACTCCGGGGACAGCTGGCAGCCGGCCGTGTCACCCCCTGTGCCTTTACGTGTGTCCAGGTCCGGGCGGGCGGAGGCGGCGGGGGCACCGCTCTGCCCCGGGGCCGCGCTAGGCACGCCGCGCTCGGGCTCCTGCATGGCTGGGGCACGGCTGGGCTCACTCCGCACCGGCCAGGGCTCCCCGGGGCGTCGGGAGCCGGCACGGGAAAGCCAAAGGCATCAGAGCGGCAGCGGGAGCAGCCCGGGCCGCGCTCCTCCGCGGCGAGGCCGGGACCGGGGGCGGCCGCCGCAACAGCATCCCCGC